>CM029600.1:35372966-35648707 GCA_017311375.1 Mytilus coruscus
AAGGAAAGTTTAGACTTAATTTATTTGAATCATATGTATTATATCCAGAGAGAGAGAGAGAGAGAGAGAGAGAGAGAGAGAGAGAGAGAGAGAGAGCGATGCGAGATTATTGAAACGATTTTTTAAATTTTTGAGCTAGACATGAAATAATTTCAAAGACAGTGGTTTCATGGAGGTTGTATTGCTCAACTGGAAATTTTGCATTAATAAGAGTCAATTAAGTTAACCTATGTTCAAATCTTATTAATCTGTAATAAAGTAAAACATAAAACTAAAGGAATCGCATGAACTCCAAAAGGTGATTTAGGCACAAAAACTATCAGGAATTGATGACCGATTTGAAAAATTTTGACGTGTTGATACGCTTGTTAGTAGAATATCGTTTTTGTTCAGACTTTTTTCTCTATTTTCTATACGTTTTGACTAAATACGAAAACAAGGGGTGAATTTGTTTTGTGTGTATATATATATATATATATATATATATATAGAATAGAGAGAGATATATAAAAAAAAACCTCTATACGGTGTTGACTAACGATTCCGGCCATGCTGGCTCCTCAGTAAGAATAGGAGGAGTTACCGGTCGTTGATATGGCGGCATGACATTTTGAACTAGAAACAAATATGTACAAAAGGTGTAAAAACATCTAATTTGAGATATGTAGTAGCTGTAGAACTATAATTTATAACTGTAAATATATGTGTTTGACTTAACAATTTAATAGTTCGTGCCAATATACCTGTGATTATTAATCAGAATTCAAGGACACAACTGGACTGAACATGTAAACAAATATGAAAAATACTCCAATTAAAACAGGTTTGAAAAGTGAACTCTCATTATTTAGTCCATCTGATATTTCCCCTTCACAAATACAAGTAGGTAAATTAGCAAAAACTCTTCAAGACTCACCCTCTCCAAATTCTAACTTACTAGTCGCCCAGGAGTCACAACCCAAAATGATATCCGCTCAGGGCAAGAATGTACTTCAGCTATCAGATTGGGTATGTGAAGTCATAAACAACCCTCAGTTTGTTCAAGCAATAGTTCCTATGGTATTAGAAAAAGTGTTTCTAGCTATAAAGTCTAGAAAATGGTATCTAACAAAATTCAGCCATATATTGAAGCAATTGAACAAAATACACAAGCCTTAACATCATAAAATACTATCATTGATGAACAACAAGATACAATCAGCAAATTGAGAACCAAAATAAATGATCTTGGAATAAGGATTGAAGAGCAAAAGCAATATTCAAGAAGATCAAGTCTTCGTTTAAACAATGTCAAGATTTTAACAAATGGCAATGATGATATAAAAAAGTCCATCAATATTGATTATGCAGTTTTGCAAGTTTGCAATGAGCAATTAGGTTTTGATGTAAGTTCAAAGATAGAACGCATTCAATATGACAGATCAAGAACTGCAAAATGTATGTAATAGTTCGTTTCTTGCCATATCGAACATGTAAAATGTTATTCTCAAACAAAAAGAAACCAAAAATGAAAAAAGATAAACTTTTCATTACAGAAAACCTTACGAGATACCGCTATTGGCTCCTGAAATATTTGAATGTCCTACAATTAACTAAAAAAATATATTCTTGTTGGATTCATGATGGCAATTTATAGCTAAGGAAACAGCAGAGTTTGGTTATACCGTTATCTCATGTAACCAGGATATTCGAGATATTGGATGAGAAATTTCAGAAGAGGACGATGATTATTAAACTATTTATCGCTACACATGTATACTTGTTTACAAACTCGTCATTAAACATATTCAGTGAACTTGTGTTCTCGATTTGCCATCTTTTTTTTTATTTTAGTTGGTTGGTTTTCTGTTTGTTTTTTTGTTTTAACTTTAAATCGGTCAACCGGATATTTTGATTTGTCTTTATCTGTATTATTTTTGTTGGAAGTCCAGTTATGATATAAATTTCAATGTTTAATTTTTGTAGTGTCTGATAAGTAGTTTAAAGTTTTAGTCCTGAAACACATGTATATTCACACACTGAATAATCAAATGATAATAATAATAATTCTATAGTCAAGTTATAATTAATGTAGTTATTAGAAAATTTTAATAATTTTATAAAATAAATTTTCAACAGGTACAAAATCTATATGTATAGATTGATTAATGTACATTTAATTAAAAGTAAATTTTCACCTTTTTTCCAAATCTGATGCTTGCAAACATACATCGATTTACAGAACGCAAGTGTTCCTTGTGCATATACTGTTGTACAGTTTTTATATAAAACTCATAATTATATGCAAAGTTCGTTTCACACCTTATTCTGTAAATATCGCAGGTATATGTATATTGTGAGTAGTTTTCATTAATCTATTATCAAGTTTATTTTTGGATAAGTTTTCGATGAGTTTAGGCAGACTTTGTAGGTTGTTGTGTTAGACCTGGAAGAATATTTATATCCAAAATACTCAATTGGGTTAAGGACTATTTATCCAGATGTATGGCGATTTGTTGTTCCAGAAGAAGTTAAAAAATACATTATTTAGTGAAAAAGTTTCTTCATTATATAATGTTATTTTAGTGATGTCAATGGAAGAAAGGTCTGAGCCAGACGAAATATTCACGTCGGATATGCCTGCTTGACTGGTTGTGGTGGTATGTTCAAAGAACAATTGTTTTATGCTGAATTTCCTGCTTTCATTGTTTTAAATAAACAGCTTCACATTAATGAGTTAGGAGTGTTAACAGTAGTTTTGTGCATGAAATTGTGGGGAACAAGATTTAAAGGAAAACGAATTAAGATCAATGTAACAATCAGGTGACAGTTACTGTAATTCATACTTGACAATCTAGAAATGTATTTTTACAGTCTTGAGATCTATTTTGTTGCAGCTATTAACGAACTGGAGATGAGGGTAGTCCACATTGCGGGTTTTAAAAATCGTTTTTCTGATATATTGGCATTTGGATAGTTGTATGCCAAAAACATTTTTAGAAATCACACATCGTATTAGTTTAGAAGAATGGACTGTGTCAAACCATTTATTTCAATTTATTCATGAATGGTAATTTACGTTTTCAGTTATACAAATTAGAAATCTAGAAAAAGCTGTAAAGCTTTCGACTTTATCATCCTATGCTGTTCGAACAAAAAAGAATTTATAGATACAATATAAAGCTTTTTTACTATTTTGTACATTTTTTAAATTCATGGCATGCCCTGCTTCGTTGAAAACTGTTTGTTTGTTTACTGAGGATTCGTTTATTTTCGTGGGTACCAATTTCCGTGGATTAAGGTAAATTTACATGTTCGTGGATATCTAATTTCGTGGTTTTGCCGAAGTCTGCAGACATGGTAAATTTGTAATTCGTTGAACATTTAATTTCATGGTTCACCTGTACCAACGAACCATGAAATTCGCAGAACTAATTCAATTTCACGGTGATTGGGCTAGCGATACCTATAAATTGTATCTTCAGTTTTCGTTATCCGAAAAGATCTTAGTCGCCCAGGCTATGACTAAGTTTATCCCTTTATTGTAGTTACTAAAAAGAGGTGTTGATACTTTGTGATTCCATTGGAAAATATTTGGATGGGATAAAGACACTGTTGTACAGAGTGTTTGAAGAGCAAATTTAGGTTATATTAAATAATTTTATATGATTGGTACTGAGCAGTTGTATTAACAAGATATAAATAATTTTCTCATATTAGTCTGCATTTTTGGCACAAATGATATAGTAGATCATACAACTGAAGAAATTTGATTTATAGTGTTTATATATTTTTATCTCATCTGTTTTATCACGAGCGGTTGGTTATCATCGATTAGACAGTAAGGTAATAGACATTAAACACTATATATAAAAATGAAAATATTTCTTTCATCAATTCTTATAGCAGGTTTTTACACAAGAAAAATCTACAAAAAAAAGGATTTGTTTGCTATTAAAGATGATGGTCAACATTTAAATGAAGCTGGGGTTTTTCAGCTTACAATATGTTTTGTTCGTGCTATTTCGCATTTGTAATATGTGTACTTGTAATTATATACTTTATATTGTATGTGAATTGATATATGACCTACTATTAAATTAACTTTTTATATATTTTGTAGATTTACAATGAAGTCTGCTATTCATTGAGTCAGAAGATTTACAAAGAAGTAACACCTTCTTTTGATCTTCAGTCAGAGATTTACAAGAAAGTAGCTGCATTTATTTCTTGAGTCTTTTCAGGCTTACACAAAAGAAATTAATTTTGTGGGTCTGTTTTAATTAATATAGTTTCGATTAGATATTTTTCTTACTTAATTTTGTTCTTGTTTGCGGGCTTTTTTGGCGAGTTATTTTTATAGGGTCCGCAATTTATGTAGTCTGCTATTCTGTAAGTAAATGATATATTTGTGTAATGAACTTGTACAGGTTATTCGGCCTAAATAAAAAATCATTTATCATCTTGTTTTTCATACGGAGCCAGAGATAATGTTTTTGTTTTATGTGATCACATGCTTTCATTGTACCATTTGAAGTCAACAAGAAAGTCTATATGTCATTGTTTATTGTTGATACAGCCCTTTTTAAACATGTGTTTCAGATCTATTTTTTAAAATGGGTAGTGAAGCGATCACACATAGGATAACAATAGGGCTGTTTCACGGCAAAATTAGTGAGGTACTTACAAGAAAAGCGATAAAAATATATGTCAATATGTATGATGTACTTTCTTCATTTATATTATGGCTTTGTTATTTAATTAAAAACAACTTATCCATGCTGAAAAACAAATTACCAGTCTTGTATATTTTTGTTATATATGTTAATCTCTTGATGTTGGCAGGTGATGTGGAATCAAATCCAGGCCCTGCGGATACAATAGACATTTCAGACCAAAGTTTATCAATTTTCCACTGTAATATACGCAGTTTGAGAAACAGACTTGATTTTATTTCAAATGTTATAGAAGAATTCGATATCAAATTTTTTTCAACTTATTATTAATTCAAGAAAATAAATAGTAGAGTATATTGGAAAACTATAAATATAAGTAAGAAGATATATATATAATTGCCAATGATACAGCTCTCCACCAGAGTCCAAATGACATAGATGTTAACAAGTATAGATCACCGTACGGTCTTCAACAATGAGCAAAACCCATTCCGCATAGTCAGCTATAAAAGGCCCCGACATGAAAAATGTAAAACAATTCAAACGAGAAAATTCACGACCTGATTTATGTACAAAATAATGAACGAAAAACAAATATGATATACAGCAACAAAGGACAACCACTAAGTAACAGGCTTCTGACTTGGGACAGGCACATACATAATGTGGCGGGTATAAACTAGTTTGAAGGCGTAAATCCTCCCCTTAACCTGGGACAGTGGTGTTACAAAACAACATAAGAATAAACTATAAAAATCAGTTGAAAAGGTCTTAACTAATCAGATCGATACAAATCAGAAATACATCTAACAAAAACACAGACCGTACATGGCAGGGTACTTATACATTCCCACAACAAAAAAGACACTAAGTACAGATCTGAGAGTACTCGCAGTTATTGACAGCTAGTTCAAAGCCAATAACAACTAACAAAAAAAAATCATACATCTAAGACTAAAATATCAATCAGTACACATCCAACATCCACTCTTTATTAAAAGAAGACAGATTTACTAATTATATTCCGCCGTTGGAAAACCCTAGTAATAATTTTGAATTCTGTTATGATGCAAAAGAAAAGTTGATATTTTAATTAAGATTTTTCTTCTGTAGCTAGCTTAAATGAAAACAAAAATTTGTATGATGTCGATGATAGAGGTAATAACGTTTTGTCAGAAATTATTGTAACGAAAGAAGAAGTTATAGATATTATTTCTACTTTAGATCAAAATAAAGCCGTTGTGTCAGACAAAATCAGTAATAGAATGCTGATAACAGTAAAATATTAAATTGCACTCCCTTGTGCATTCTGTTCATCAAATCGTTCTCTCATTGGCATATGTTATTCCTTTATTCAAAAATGGAGATATGTCCATGCCGTCTAATTACAGACCAGTTGAAATTCTTTCTTGCGTGAGCAAGGTACTAGAAAAAATAATATTGAAACATGTATTCAATCATTTAGTTTCTAATGAATTTTTGTATAAATTTCTGTCTGATTTCATACTCGGCTGCACTACTTTTCATCAACTGATCGAGATGTACCATTATATCTGGTATGCTTTAGACAATAAATGTATACAAGCAAGGCATTCGACCCTTTCTGGATAAGGGGCCAACTTTTTAAGTTAGAAATATATGGTATCAAAGGCAAGCTGTTGTTATGGCTTGAAATTACTTAACTAATAGAACTCGGAGGGTAGTATTAAAAGAGGCGACTTCAGAATTAGGTAATCTTAAAGCTGGTGTTCCCCAAGGCTCGGTATTGAGTCCCCTTTATTTCTAATCTTCACTAATGACATTGGAGATGATATGATTGGATTAACTAGAATGTTTTCAGACGATACATCTATTGGTCATACTGCTCCAGATGAAATTATCAATTCATGATAAATATCGACTTGCAAAATATTAATTCCTGGGGAAATAATTGGCTAGTTAAATTCGATCCAAATAAATCTAATAATATGTCATTCAGTATCAAACTCAAAAAATAACTTGATTTTTTTATTTTTGTAGAGTTCAGGTAGATACAGTTTCTAGTCACAAATATTTGGGTTTATTTCTTAGTAGTGACTGCAAGTGGACCAAGCATAAAGATAACTTAATTAAAGGTTCATCAAAAGGAATTGAAAATATGGACGTGTTTACACGACAATATCTACTATGAGTACAGACAAATTGATGCATCTAGGAAAGTTTTAAGGCATGACAGGACCTAGATATATAAAAGTTCTATGTTTCAGAAAATTAAAAACTTCCTGGATTTTGATGTGCATTTTTTTCCATTCTGCAGAATATAGCAAAATAAACAAACACATGAGTTTCAATTGATACGGTCCACTCAGTTACACAGTTTAAATCATCTATTGATTGCAGACGTCTATTGTCCATATATTGTCCATTTAAATCAAAACTACTTACAACATTTATTATATGAGGGGATCTTCTCAAACCTCTTTCCCAACTTCTAACTTAGTTTATTTTGGCACCTTCTGCAGGAATGACATAAAATGAATAACAAAATCCAGAAAAGTTTACAATTTTCTGAAACATAAAATGCATCTAAAAGTTAATTATTTAGTTCTGATATGCCTTGAAACTTTTCCAGGTGCACAGGTTTGTCTGTACTCAGAGTAAAACTTGTGGTGTAAATACAGCCATATTAGCAAAAAGGTTATGATGAACGTTAATTAACATGGATTTCTATCATGCAAATATTAAACCAAACGCAATGTGTCAATGTGGATATTTATATAAAAATACTCAACGTTATTTTTATGATTATACAGTTCAAAGGAATACCTTATTTTTTGAACTAAGAAACGAAATTATACCTACTGACCTGAAAACTCTGATGTATGGTTGTAGCATGTATAGCATAGACTTAAACATGCCATTTTTATCACAATGCAGAATCATATCAAAGCAACCAATCGCTTTTCATAGTGTATAGAAATTATTGCTACTTATATAAACATTTATAGTTTATTTACTTGTTGTTGACTCCGAATGAAATTATTCAATTTATTCAAAGACATGAGTCATCCATTTGATTTTATATAGACTATCCTATTAAATGACAACAATAATTTGTTTGCTTTAAAATTAAAATACCTTTAGAAAGAATTTTCTTCCCAGATTAAAACATCATACTTGGTTTTTGATAAATAAATTTACGGTCAACTCGACTTTTAGAAATCGATTACACACGTCCTTTCAATTCTTTTTCGTTTCATGTCTCCATATTTAAATGTATATGATGTTATTCACATGTATTGTATTTTGTTCAGTTATTTATTATTTTTATGTAACGGAGAAGACGTTCCAGTTTGCTAAACTTGTGTCTGATCTTATTGTCATTGTTTTTTGGATAACAGGGGCGGATCCAACCATTTTAAAAAGGGGGGGGGGTTCCCAACCCAGGATAAAAAGGGGGGTTTCCAACTATATGTCCCCATTCAAATGCATTGATCGTCCAAAAAAAAGGGGGTTCCAACCGCCGGAACCCCCCCTCTGGATCCGCCACTGGATAATAAAATATGTTTAAACTTAAATTTGTATATTTTCTCTTTCTGATCATTTATTATTTTTCATAACTCTACTTAATGATAAGATTGATAGATTGATTTTTGCCTTGCACCACCTCAGCTCAAAAAGGCTATATCGCGGCGATCTTTAGGATAATAATTGTCCTTTAAGGGCAGTAAGTCATGCAGGAAGTCGACTGACCATTTCAATCTTTTGACTTATTTGTTAATCATTTCTTGTTTTTCGAGTTTTCCTTATAAAGGCATCTTCGCTAGCCAAGGGTTACGATCCAGTCCCCTCCCCGCCACCAAGAGTCACGCCCATTCCGACTGCCTCATTTATGACCAATGGCAGCACTTAAACTCTCTTTTATGTGGAGGTGTCAAAACGGTTGTGTCTGGTGTTTAAAAATTTCGTGAAGCAGTAACCGAAAATATACGTCGACATTCCAACATTTGCGCAAAAAACATACCCAGGAACTCCAATTAGTTGATTAAGGACTTCAAAATTGTCACTAAATATCGTCCTATGTTTTGGGGTTAAAGACTTGTTGCACAATCAGCACGTGGCAATTGTTTATTTACATTTATTTACATTTACACGTGATCATCTTAAAGGCGCTTTTTGATTGGATGCAGCCAGTTACAACTGCGACCAATGAAAAAAATCACCTCGTGGATCCGAAATTCTATCTTAATCCGCCAAGGGTGGAGAGGAAGGGACTTGATCGTAACCCTTGGCTAGCGAAGATGTTATAAAGGAAATAACACCAAAAAATGTGTATACATCGTCAGGTAAAAGTGGATTGCCTGATAAGTGTCCTAATCATTCTAAATGTGTAATTAATTGAACTACTGAAAGTTGAAATAAAACATAGATTAATTTGCAATATCTACAGTTCAACCAGTTCAAAGTGTATAAAAATACAAATACCAGGAAAATCAGGAATAACGTATAATAAAGTAATACTTCACCTTTCATGTAATATCGCTTATGACAACGTCCATATATGGTAGTAAAAATGCAGTAGTAAATAATTTGTTCCATTCAATTGCAATTTGCATCTTGTTTTTGTGAGTTGTGTTGTTTCGCTGCTGTCTAATTGACCGTTGCCCCACATCTCTTTTTGTCATTTACATTTAGCAAAGTCTTATTTAACTTGGCCTATAACAATCATGGAATCATGTGGTTTATAAGAAGTAATAAAAAAAGCGGCCAAGTGATGGATAGTTCTTTCATTTAAGTATTCTTTTAGTAGAAAAATAAATACAATAGAAATCGTTTGTTTTAATGTGTAATATTTGTTTCTACAATATGCAACAAAGAAAAAATACACGGGTTTGAACGTTTTGTTGTGTACGGTTGTTTCTCTTTTCTTCGTGTATCGTAATTAGCCATTGCATTGTCAGTTTGTTTTCGATTTATGAGTTTGAACATACCTTTGATATGTTTCATCTCTCTTTTTCACTTTAAAAAGAGACCCAAAAAAAGGGAACACGTTTGATCTGAGATAAAGAAAATCATTCACTCCTAAAAGGAAGGTAAAAAGAAAAAAAGCTTCAAAAAAGAGAACAGATGAAATCATTTGCTCAACCTGTGGTCGGACTGGATACAATGTGGATTATGTTGCCTGTGGTTTCATAAAGAATGTTAGAATATTACAGACAAATAAAACATAACCGAGGATGATTGGTACTGCATGGAGTGCGGTGAATAGTGCACCAAAACATGTTTGTAAGTTCAACTGTTTAGTTCAACCAAATTGATTAGTAAAAGTGCTCTTTTTTCTTTTTTTACTTTAAAATCTAAATGTATATTGCATGAATGTTTAATTTATTCAACATTTATCAGACTATAGATTTAAGAGCTTACTTTACTACCTGGACATATAAATAAACTCATCATGGATACCAGGATGAAAATTTTATATTTGCGCCAGACGCGCGTTTCGTCTACAAAAGACTCATCAGTGACGCTCGAATAAAAAATGTTAAAAAGGCCAAATAAAGTACGAAGTTGAAGAGCATTGAGGACCAAACAATCTTAAAAGTTTTGCCAAATACAGCTAAGGTAATCTATTCCTGAGGTAGAAAAGCCTTAGTATTTCAAAAATTCAAAGTTTTGTAAACAGTTTATTTATAATTATGACCATATCAATGATAATTCATTTCACCTAATCTTTAACTAATCCTACATACATGTATATAGGGTCTAAAAACGACAACAATGACAACATACAATCTATATTGGCCTGGGTCAGTTTGAAAATAAACTGATGCAGTTACTGAATTACATTTTGTAAATGCATAAGAATGTAACTTTAACACGCGAATGAGAGTTTTGAAAATAGTATGTATATTTTATAGATTAACGCCATATTTCGCTATACAAACTACCTTCGTTAGACGCGTGCAGCCATCGTGTTGAAATCTTAGGCTGATAAGAAATCTTTGCAGCTTATCCTTCTTTTTTGTTCCATTTTCCACAAATTTAATTGTATTGTGTAAATATTATGAAGTTCAAGATTTATTTTTTTGGCTTAAGATAACACTGTTTTTCATCCCTTAATTGTGTCCACCAGATTCAAAAGTACTTAGCTGGTGTATCCAAAATCTATCTCTGATTATCCATCTGTTTTACACAGATTGTATGTCCCAATTTTGATTATCTTCTATTATTTGAAAGATGACATTTTCAAAAGAATGTCAGTTTCTTAAGAGGTGTTTCGTGTTTTGTCAATTTCTTCCTTTGGAATAAAATGACCGATGATCATATAGCTCCTCAACTGTTTCGGTTCTTTTACATCCTTGGCTTTCAAATATTCGGCTTTTAGGGTTTCTGATTAAGGAAAATTCAGAAAAAGCGCTTCGTATGCATGAAATTTACAGCGTGTTGTTTTCAAATTTTTTTGTCTAATGGTTTTTGTTAAAGACAAGTGAAATATTTTTTTCTTTGCTCAATTTGACATTAGCTCCAAAGGCCCTGCAAGGAAATGTTGATTTATAATTTGTTTCTTGCTTACAGCCCAGTGAGAAATAGTTCATGATTATTTAGGAGAATGTATCAATTTGAACCTCTCAACTCTTAGAAATCTGTAAATTAATTAGACAACAATCCCCCCTTTTTTCCCTGAACTAGTTTAGGCAAAGGAAGAAAATATGTTCTGATTGATTGACTGTTGCTTTCTTTAAACCAGGTTCATATATTGCATGCAAATTCAGGACAAGAGGTTCGTTCTGGTCCCTCAATTAGAATTAATCTCAAATATCAAATCAAATCAAATCAAATCAAATCAAATCAAATCAAATCAAATCAAATCAAATATTTTATTGTCGTATAAACTTTACAGTTTGTGACCAACATGTATTAACACAATAAACATATATACATACATATCAAACAAACACAATAAAAACAGCATCAAAATTTATAAAAACAAACAAGCTGTTAAGAGTCCCCTGCCTTCAGTTCTAATGACTTTTTCAAGAAGGATCCTAACTTATTTGTTTCTAAAGGCGTTGATGGATTTAATAAATAATGAATTTTGTCTTCTTCATTTAAATTATTAAAGTTATTATTTTCAGTACATATGTGTTCAAAAAAGGCAATTCTTAGTGTTTTATTATAATCACAATAGAGTAAAAAATGTTTCTCATCCTCTGGTATTTTAGATTTATGACAAAGTCGTTCCTCTCTTGGGATTTTAAAATATCTCCCCTTTTCAATTTTCAATGTCTAAACTAAGTGATCAATCTCCTTATCTGAAAATTAGATATATTTAGATAAGATTCTAGTTTTCAATCTTTTTAAGTTTTTATATAGATAAAATTTACTTTTATCATCAATGTTTTCAAATTTAGTTTCAATTAAATCTTCATATCTTTTTTTTCATTTTAACTTTATATCGTTTTTTTAAATTTTATTTACATCTTTTATGTCCTTACAAGTAGAAAGAATATTAAGGTCAATATTAGTCTCTTCAACAATATTTTTGCATATGTATACCATGAATAAGTTCCAGTCCAATCAAGAGACTGTGCTAGAGAAAAAGCTTCCTTTATCAATGACTTAATATTATTATTATATAGTCTAGCTAAATATAAAAGGGTTTGTGTTTTAATAAAACATTCTATAGGCAAGCTTCCTTATTCAACTCTTGCTCGTAAATTGGATGCATTTTTTCTTATCCCTAGAGTAGATTTACAAAATTTAAGATGCATATTTTCAATAGGGGTTTTGTCTGTAAAATCAAGTTGATTAATTTGTTTTCCTGAAGATAAGGCTCTGTTTTTGGCTCTGTAAAAAGAAATATATGTATCCAAATATGTTACTTCTGAATTATAGGTCATAATTGGTTTTACTAAAGAATCAAAAAGATTATTTGCTACTTCTATAGGTAGAATATTCAATTATTAAGTATAGGATTTTAATGCAAAAAATACTTTTTTTGCCTTTTTTGTCAGCTCTAAAGTACTTTGAGATAAATTTCCATTACTTTTTATCAACATTCCCAAAAATGAATATTCTGATACGCTCTCTACTGCTTCATTCTCATAGTAAATATGTGATGTTTCACCATTTTATTTGGACTGACTGAAAATCATGGATTTTGTTTTATTTGTATTTAAAGAGAGTTGCCATTTTTTGCAATATAATTTAACATTATTTAAACTGTTTTGAAGACCCTCTTTCTATTCTGACAGGATCAAAAGATCATCCGCAAAAAGGAGGCATCCCACCTTACTATTTATAAGCTTTAGGGGACTTGAATCATTTCCCTCAAACTTTTTTACAATATCATTTATGAAGACATTAAATAAAGTGGGGCTCAGGGTGTCTCCTTGTTTAACCCCTGTAGCAATATTAAAAAATTCTGATACATAATCTATGTATTTCAAAGATGATTTAGTATTTAAGTATTGTTGTTTTATAACTCTGTAAAAAGACCTGCCAACTTTCATTTTGCATAATTTATAAAGTAAAGCAGTTCTCCATACTGAATCAAAAGCCTTTTTCAGATCTATAAAGCAGGCATAAATTTTTTTTTTCTCTTTATGTAAATATTTATTAATCAAGGACTTCAATAAAAAGATGCTATCAGCTGTTCTGTGATTTTCTCTGAAACCAAACTGACAATCACTTAATTGTTTGTCAACAATCTTGATAAGCCTATTATTCAATATGGCATTAAAAATGTTTGGTAGATTACTTATAAGGGAAATTCCTCTATAATTATTAGGGTCTAATTTGTCACCTTTTTTTATGTAAAGGGATCATGAAAGATAATTTCCATGAATCTGGATAATTACCTGTCTTTAAAATCAAATTAAAAACTTTTGCAATAGATTTAATTATCACAGGTTGTGAATGTTTGAGAATTTCATTCACAATTCTATCTGGACCTGCTGATTTGTTTACTTTAAGGTTTGAAATGACCAGTTTTACCTCAGCAAATGTAATTGGTGCATCAGTTTCCATATTCAATTCAGTATTATCCTCTAGAATGTTTAATTCACGTTCCAGTTTATTTACAAAGGGTTTATCATATGATGCTGGTGTACCCTGATCCTGAAAATGTTTTATGATTATATTTTCATTCATTAAAATTTCAGGAATATATTCTTCAATATTTGGTTTCTTTTTTATTGCCTTTAGAACATTCCAGTATTCTTTTGGAATATTTTCAAAATTATCTGAAAATGATTTTTAAAGTTTTTGGTGATATTCAAATTTTTTTTTAGTTTTTTACATAATTCAAAATATTTAGGTTTTAAACTTTTGTCATTTAAGTTATTCTTGATTTTATTTCCTATATAGTTTATTTGTCTTTTTGTTTCATATACTGTATTATCTGACCATACTTGTTTAATTTTTCTTTTTCTTTTTAGTTGGTTTAGATATGCCTTTACATGTATTTTCTGCAATAGTTTGTAAAATTTTTGTAAGTTTTTCAGTTGCACCATCAACGCCTAGTTTATTGCTATAAAAATGTTGCATCTCTAGATCTAAAATTTCCTTTTTAACATTTTCTGTTGATAGAACATCAATTAATTTTGAAAATGACAATTCTGTCCATTTGTATGATTTAATCAAATGTCATCTCTTTTCATCTAAACATTTCTTCATACATGTATCTGATATAATAGAACAATTCATATATAAGTTTATTTGACCATGATCTGATAAATATGTAAAGTCATTTGTTTTAAAGTATTTTACCTCAGGCAGGAGACTCTCACTTGCAATGGCATAATCAACTGTACTGAACCCAGTATTACACATATAAGTAAAATATCCCAGGGAATCTCCCAAAAAAACGGCCATTGAGTAGACGTAGCCTTGAGGACGAACATAATTCAAGTAATTTATTCCCCAATGTATTCAAAGTGTTATCTTGGTTTACTCTTCTGATTTCAATATCAGTTATATAGCTCTCTGGAAGAAGGTCAATACCATCAAAATTATTTATTTCATCTCAGTCATTTTCTATGTAATCTGCTTTCATCGTAGTTCTAGAATTAAAAACCCCAATTGAAATAATTTGTCCTTCAATAGAATATGCACTAATTTCATTTTCAAGATTTTCTAAGTCACTATCATAATGTGCTGATGAAAAAGGGGGAATATAAACAGCACAAAGATATATATCTTGTTTAAGTCCAAAGAAATATTTATCAAGCTTTAACCATAATCTATTCTGGGATGACGTAGCATCTTTAAGATAAGAAATCCCCTTGTAAAATTGTTTTTAAATCGTGATTTTTTATAATGCCTCGACTATGTCTTTTGGTTTTTTTTGTTTTCTTGCGTATTTTAGAGATAATGTTATAGCCTTCAATTTTAAAATCTTCTGATCCCCCTTCCAGGTTTCTAAAAATTAATTTATATCTTTATTTAAAAAATCCAGAAACATTGGGTCTTTCATCTTATCCCCAAGGCCATGTACATTCCATGAGGAAATTGACAATTTTTATGAACTCTGTTTATTTTTTCATTTTGACTAGTACCAGTTATATATTAAATCTTCTTGTTAGCCTGAAAACCTTCAATTATAATTAGACAGTTTGGTTAATGTTTCTATAAACATGAAAGATTTAAACTATAATAATAGTTCCAAATATTTTTTAACTTTTTTTTTTATTCATGACTGTTAACAATACCGGTAGGTCTTTTCACCACCGAACACCACCGCACACCGCCGAACACCACCGAACACCCCAAAAAATTATTTTTTTGTCTTTTATCGTTATAAATGTGATTATCGACTTTAACATAAAAATGATGCTCATAAATTGACATAAAAATCTAAAAATTGATTAAATTATACGTAATTTAATTTATTTTATCGTTTTATTGTATAATATCACTGTTTTTCATAGTGGTTGGTGGTTTTGGGTGTTCGGTGGTGTTCGGTGGTGTGCGGTGGTGAAAAGACCCACCCTAAACAATACAACAGTCTAAGGGAAATAACTCTTTTCATTGTCAAAATGAATATTACAAATATTCTGTAGAACTAACTGAATACTACAAGTGTTCTATAGGACTAACTTTAACATAATAAATCACCACAAAAATATATATACAGATATTTCTACATTTCTTCATGAAACTAATATATTTTTCTAAACACCCACCACGAACATGTACAATGTATATTGAAAAATAAGCAATTTTATCTCATTACATGTACTTTTTTTAATCGTCTTATTGTTGTAATAATACTAGTTAATCCTTTTATTATTTAGACTAAAATTTTCTCATCAAAACTTGAATATTTACATTCTAAAATGCAAGTGTACCTACATGTACATTTGATATTGCATATATTTGACTTAATACCTCATATTTCTCATTTCTTGGAGCATAAATTCCATCATTTCGAGCATTCTATCTCTGTTTCCATTACCCTCAACTTGACCTTTCCTATAGTTATTAGAATGATTACTTTGTGAAAACATGTTTTGGTTTTGATTGTGACCATAGTAACTTTTAATTGATCGTTTTTCATATAATTACCAGTGTGTGCCTGGTAATTTTTATGCATATACTGCACACCTTTCTGACCATAATTTGGTACTTTTCTATAATCAGATCCAAGTATCTTCTGATCTCGTCTATCCCCTGATTTTACATCAATTAAAGGATTAATGACCCTTTTCATGCAACTAACAAGTATTGCAATACCATAACCTATGCCATCTCTAAAATGATCTGGACTAATATAATCATATTTTATGAAATGACAATCTGTTTCTTTGCACAGTTCTGACAATTCTAAATTTAGAATGTGTCCACGTTTATTGTACTCTTTAGTGTGTAGTTTGTCACTGTATAGTCTTGGTAGGCATTCCCCAAATGTTATAGTAGCTTCAGGTACACATTCTTTAGTTTGTTGTATAAGATTTTCTATCTCCATAATGACCTGTTCTGCCTGTCGTTCTTCAATGTCATTTGATCCAATCTGGAACACAATATTTTTGGCTTTTACTTTGCCTGATGTTATGAATTTAGTTGCACCAAAAACTGTCTTGTCATGTAAAGTAGTTATATTAATTTACTCTTTTGTATTGATACATTTTTTTTGCATCTAAGTCTTTAATGATCGAAGATCCTATAATCCATACGTCTGTAATGTCTTTCATTTCATTTTTGATTTGTTCTGTTGAGCTGCTATTTGAAGCTGTGGCGGAATGTGTCGTATTGTTGTTATTATAAACCATGGTGTTGTTTTCATCATTAGTTTTGCTACCAACGTTGGTCAGTGGTTTGTTGTTTGAGTTTCTAGTAGCTACATGTACAGTTTGATCTACTATCAATTGTTGAGTTTCAGTAATATTTTTATCACTAGTGAAGTTTTCAGATTTTTCCTTTGATTTTACACACATCTCTTTCATTTCTTTTTCAATTCCATTTAATTTCTCTATGTTTTTTGCATTATTGATGTTGTTTTCTTGACGCATATCTAAAGCTAACTGTCTGTTTTGTTGCTCTAATTGTGTAGATTTAACTTGAATTTGTTCATTTATTTCATGTTTTATTTTCTCTTTAATAATATTCATTTGCATACACATTTTATCTTCATCAATTTTTTCTTTTTCATTTTGTCTACCCTTGATTTAAGTTCTTGACATGCACTTATAAATAAGTCTAATTTTGCATCTTTTTCCACTAATTCATTTTCTAGAGCATGAATTGTTTTTGAAAGATTTGTTATTTCTGTCTTTTGTTTCTGCAGTTGGCACAGAATAGATTGTTCATCATGTTCATGATTAGAAAGTAACAATTCCTCACCTTGTTTCATATTCTTATTGTTGATAATCTCCTGAGGCTTATTTGATGTTACCAGCTGATCTGAATTGTTATTGTTTTTGTTTACTTGTGTCTCTTCACTCTCATCCCTTTTTGTTTCGTCCCTTTCGGATTTTGATTTAGTATGCACATGTTTGACTGTATTTCACCAAAAAGTTTATCTACATCATAATTGCTATCGTCTTTCTTTTGTAATTCTATAATAGTGTTAATCACTTCATTGATGGACTTGAATTCTGTCTGGAGCCAGGTATTTGAAGCCTGACCCTGAACCATGCCAGTTTTTGTTGTATAAAATATTGTTACTACAAACAGTTTTTGTTTCCCAACACTAACAGACACAGTTGATTTAAATAAATCTTTATGTGGTTGTTTATTTATAAATTTGTTTTTATCGTCAGAGATTTGAAGTATTTGCGAACTACGGTCATAGTCATTCCATACAATTCTTGAACTCGGGTCATTTCCACTTATTTTGATATATCTAACTATCAATGCTCCTCTCCAAAGAAATAAGGAGTCATTTGTTAAGGTAAAACTTCCTTGGTTTGACCCAGGAGTATATTGAAAGGGCATGGTGCCCGTTTTAAACCTTGTGTTGTGGGGCGCTTTTGGACTTGGCATGTTTTGCGCTTAATCCGCATTTCTGCTTTTTATCTTGATAGTTCTATTTGTAATATGTTCTTTACATTTCACTATTTGCTATATTTAAAAGTTCATACTTTCAGTTTTCAGGCCACAATTTTGTTAATTTATACTTGTTCTTGAAAACACATGGGCGCCGCGATGCTAACCGGAGGTGATTCCAATCAATATCAGTTACCTTAATAGGGCTATATCAGAAATAGGAGCAGTGATATTTGTATAAGTTATCATGTGTCTCCACAAAACACAAACATCTAATATATTGGTTGATATATATTTCAAGACAAATGAAGATTAAAATTTTAATAAATTCATTTTGTGTAAATGAAATAAAATTTTCCAGATGAGGCAGGAAAAAAGAGAGCAATTATATTTAAACAAAAGAGTTATCCTTCTTTGTACAGGTTCTCTTCTCCATCAATTTCAATCTATAGGGTAAATTCAGTAAAAATCTCCCATTAACTTCAATGTAAACCTACATGTTCAATTAAATTTATAACTTTTTACCTTTAGAAATTAGAAGCTTTCATATTTCATTCATTAAAGTAAAATGTAGCCCCATCTTTTGCAACCATCAAAACATAGGGTCATGCGGCATTTTTGGGCCGTCCACATGGCTTTGTTTACAAACACTGTAGTTTCGCACTTAATTCCTACAATGACCCCATCACTTCTCAATCCTGTTTTAAAAAAATTAAATGCATTCAGCATTATTTAATTATTTTTTTTAACCTTAGTTTTGATCAATCTAATCAAAAAAAATTATTGAAAACTTTATCTACCAATCATTGCAGCACAGGTCTTCAATTTTATACTGAAAGCTCTCCCCCAAATGGGCGGTCCCTGATGACGTATATTTATTTACTGAATTTACCCCTATAATAGACAATTCTTCCTCAAATCATACTTTTCTTGTATTAATTATGTAATTTAGCCTATTTTCAAGTTGAAGATTCAATACAAGATCTGTAAAGGCTTAATTGTTAAAGTTTAAGGAAAATTTGTACTATAGCCCATATTGCGGCCAATGTATATTTTGTACATAAAGTTGTATATTGAATGTTGTATAATAAATGATGTAAAATATATTGTTTAATAAATATGAACTGTTTTTTGTGTTTGTTTGAACATATATTGCCAGTTAATCTTAGAAACATAAGTCATGTTATATTCTGAGATTAATGTCTCCATATATGGAAGTTTTAATGAGTATACCCTGAAAATACCACAAAAAGTTGTTTCAAAGGCTTTTAAATGAGTGTCATACAAAAAAAAATCAACAATAATATTTCCCTACACTAAATCTGTGTTTTAATATCTTGTATAGATCATTTAAAGTGCACACAGATAACTATAGGGTCATTTACTATCAAAGATGAGAATGTCTTATCATACTGGTAGAGTCAGAGAAAAAACAGACTTTTCTTCAACTGTCAACCATAAAAATGATATCTTAGCAATAAAATTTGTCCTGTTTCTGCACTTTCCTTCTTCTTACTTTTGTTAAATGAAATCAGAGAGTGACAAATATTGTTATAAGAATAATTATTTCATCAAAAAAATTACTAAAAAATGGGACGTTATGCTGTGCACTTAAAAAAACACAGATTTAAGAAGGGAAATATTCCACATAACAGAGGACTTAAATTGGAAAATGTTAAAATACCTGTATTCCTGTGGTTAAATTTGAAAGACTATCCAAGGATGACTTTGATCTTGTGACAAAACCTGTAAATATTAAACACTCCGCTGAAATTCCTATGCACTCATCATCAGGGCGGCTTCTGCGTCCAAAACAGGCAGCCAAGACTGAAGTAGAAAAATGTGCAGAGAATGAAAATAAGACTGGGTAAGATCATACTTTGCATTACAATTGATAAAGCAACTATTTACAGTATTTAATAGAAAATTTTAAGCATCACATTAGAAAAACAAACATTTTATCAACAGTTTATAGATGAAGGGTATCTAATACTGAAAAGTTCTACAGAATATTTTTGAATTGAAGAAACGCATTGAATGATGAAATAAATATATTATTTCTACATACCAAATAATTATTCGAATGCTAAAATACTTGAAAAGTGCTTATTTACAACAATATCTGCATCACAGCCTTAAAACACTGCTCTGAAAAAACAGTCTCAAAGGGAGATAATTCTAATTTTACACATGATACTACATAATATAAAAAGAAAAATAAGCAACATTTGCTACTCAATGATGTAAAATAGGAGTTAATTAAAGTCTTTCATTAATTTTTACCTCCAGATCTGAAAATACACCAACAGAACAGTAACAATCAGCAAAACACAGAAATGTGGAATGAGGTGTTCCGAGAGCATCAGAATGTATCCCCACATTGTAATGGCATCCTTGAATGGGACTTGTCAATGGAAGAGAAGTGGGATCTGCTTGGAGAGTGCGCAAAATGTACAAAATGCACATACAGATCTAAAATGTTTAACTTGTACGAAGAGGTTGCAAGTATAAAAGGGGACGACGCGCAGCAAAAATAAATCTTGGTTTACAAGTTGGTCTACATCATACTCCCATTAGTACAGCAAGTTACCGTAAAATCTGTATGGCCTCAAATATTCCTCCTCCATCTGTCTCTGGTATGCAACACACTGCTAATGCAATATCTGAAAAGGTAGAAGAAGAAAACATGAGAGATTTACAACGACAAAGGAGAAAATAAAAGGATAAAAAAGATACGCGGGAAAATCCTGATGTTGTTAACATTCAATCTGACTGTGTATACAATAATGCTATTTATTCTGGCATTGGGAGGACCCTTTTCAACCAGCAACCCAGTGTGCTTACACAGTAGCTGAAAATGAAACATATAAACATAGCATTATAAACACATTACCAAAGTCTAAACTCTGTTCGAAGAGAAAGCATACAGTTAGTACGAATGTCGGTGAACATGCTGGTCCGTGCACGGCAAATATTAACATGCAAGACAGTATAGGTAATGAAGAGCGGTGGGCAAGAGAGTGCTTTGAGGAACTAAAGAGGATGGATTAGAAGTAAATGAAGTAACAACAGACCCAGACAGCAGTGCATACAGAGCAGCAGAGAGTTTATTTCAGGAAGGACTAACTACAACAACCCCCATCCATTTTCTTGACACCAGACATGTAGCATCTAACCATAGAAAATTTGTAAATAATCTATCCACAGTTTGTGACATTATGCCGGCTCGGTTAAAGGTGCAAAGAACCCGGCTACAAAGTTTGTTTGCTTCTGACATGGCTGCCCGTTGTCAGGCAGAATTCGTACAGGCTAATATTAGATATCACAAATCCCCTGATGTAATGAAATCAAAACTTTCATATGTTTCAGATGCCATAGTGGGCTGTTACTGTGGAGATCACACAGATTGTTCCCTATATTCATTTGTTTGTTCTATATCTAGAAAATCTCAATCATGGATTGACAAAAGTGCATATTTAAAGAGGCATAATTTTGAAATTGAGCTAAATGAGAACAGTGAAAATATTCTGCGACAATGTGTCAATTACCGTCTGGGTCCAGGCATGCTTGCTAAAACAGCTAAAAGTGCAAATTCACAAAAAGTTGAAGCCCTAAATCGATCCATACGTAGCACTGTACCAGTTAATGTTACCTATGCTAGAAACTTTACAGGCCGGGTACATACGGCATGTCACAAAGTCAATCATGGTACAGGCAATTCTATCGTCATCTTGTGCGAGGCTGCTGGAAGTCCAATACAACCAGGTACAAAAGTGGCAAAATCTCTAAAAATTAGAAGACCATAGTGATCAAATGAGAAATTGTAAATACTCAGAAAACAGTATCAATCATAGAAATGCACGAAAGCATGCTCTGTACGATATACATGCACGGCATCAGGAGGAAAAGATTATACAAAAATAAACTTTACCGGTCACTAAAACAGTCCTATGTACCCCAAAGACCACTCATATGGCAGACTCCGCAAGTCTACCAGGCTTTCAAATAAATAATATTCACCTTAATTTATAATAAACAATATGGATGGTGATCCTTTGTACATAAATTTCTCATTCTACACCCCATTCTATCCATATTGAGAGAGTGTGGCTCAAGAATTAAATGTTCCGGCTTCAGACAGATGGGGTTATGGCATATGTGCGAGACATCTAACCGCTCCCCCTGTAAATTTTTATTTGGCATTGCATCCCTCAAAATATGATGTGCATGCATGTAGGACAGCCTGTGAACCCTTTCTATTTTTTCTTTCCATCAGGCCACACAACTGACTTCTTCCCATAGACCCCATGCTCTCTACCACCAGTCCACTCAGTACACCCATGCCGACCGCAATTAAAAATAGACTTTTGCATTAAAGATAGTGCTATTTGATTCCAAAAGGCTTCCATTGCATTAATATTTACCAGAAAAGAACTTTGGGGTTCTCAGGTGGCCTTGAAAATGTACAGTGACAGAGTGCAAATTTTCTCTATAGGGTAAATTCAGTAAAAATCTCCCATTAACTTCAATGTAAACCTACATGTTCAATTAAATTTATAACTTTTTACCTTTAGAAATTAGAAGCTTTTTTCATTCATTAAAGTACAAATGTAGCCCCATCTTTTGCAACCATCAAAACATAGGGTCATGCGGCATTTTTGGGCCGTCCACATGGCTTTGTTTACAAACACTGTAGTTTCGCACTTAATTCCTACAATGACCCCATCACTTCTCAATCCTGTTTTAAAAAAAATTAAATGCATTCAGCATTATTTAATTATTTTTTTTAACCTTAGTTTTGATCAATCTAATCAAAAAAAATTATTGAAAACTTTATCTACCAATCATTGCAGCACAGGTCTTCAATTTTATACTGAAAGCTCTCCCCCAAATGGGCGGTCCCTGATGACGTATATTTATTTACTGAATTTACCCTTAAATAATTAGTATGTATGTTAGATGGAAAGTGGTGTACGTTTGGATATTCTATGGCTTATGACTTGTATTGATTGGTATGCTCTAATGCGCCCTTTAATTAAATATAAAGAAATTTGAGTCTTTACTGGTTGATATGTAGCTTTAATGTAGATTAATATCTAATTGATTTTTTTAGATTTTTGTTGTTGTCAGTTAGATGTCAGTCTGTCCACTAGTTCACATGTACCATATACTAACAATGTTTACATTCTTAATTTCTTTGCTGGAATTACAGCAGAAAATGGCCTAATCTCATTTCCACCGGCATAACTCCTGCTGGATACTAAAGACTGTCCTAGAACAACACTATTTATACTAGTTATATATATGAGTTATAAGTTGGATGGGTTGTAGGTCCATGTAGAGTTTTCAATAATATCACTGTTCAGTCTTGCTTGTACAGCTTCAGTGTTTAGTACTTCATTGTAAAAGGTGATGAGTGCTATTATCCTATTATACATAAAGTCAATGTCTTTGCTTGTTTGTTTGTTAGAAGACCCCTATTATCGCCTACTTATAGTGTCATTTTGGCAAACTTGTTTTTCCCACGGTTTATACCATTTATATACAATGTTTCATTTCATTAATCTTTTATCAGGCATATCTTTTAGTGGCCAACGATCTGTGAAAAACTCTACTAAATTATGACCATCCCACTTGCTGGCCGGCCTTACCACCAAGAGATTTTCTGTACATTTCATGAAATGTAACATGTAAAAATTAAGTGTTTCAAATGCAAGCTTATTCCTCATTTTTTGCATTGTTTTGAAAAAGATGTGATCTTGAAAAAAGTGCTCTTTTATTCCACTGAATTACACACTGTTATGGATTTTTTATATGATGACATGGGTCAATGATGAAGATCATGTTTTAAGAGGATTTTGTAGTGTTAAACCTCCGTCCTTGTCAAAAGACATTATTCTCAGAAAAGTGCATTTTCAAGAAAGCATCAATGCTATTCCTGGTTGTAATAAAATTGTCAGCAGATGCAGCCTGTGTATTAGAATTCTTAGTAAAGGGCCAACAGAAGCCAGTTATTCCAGGGAATATGTACTTTATTACATGATTTGTTAATTTATCTCCAATTTACCTTCATCGGAGTAATGCATTAGCATAACCTCAAGTTCACAATCTACCAATCTAAACGATGAGGTTTACTATTTGAAGGTCCTCTTGTAGGAACATTTCATCCAGTAAAACTCCACCATGATATCCTTCTATTTCAAACCGTAGCCTAACAGCTTCATTTGTCAGCCATGCCATCATGGCAAGAATAATTTCAGATTTTTTTGTTTAACAGCGTGTTTGTATAAATAAAGAAGACTTTCGGATGGTTATTTAAGACATCTAATTTTTGTAATGTCTTTGAACGCAGAAGGATTTCCGTTTAATATGGTCAGTGCCATCCATATTATTTTCTAGGCCACACCTTTAGAATGTGTGTATGACGAAGACCCAATGTTACTTGCAAAGGGACAAAGGAGTAGGCCCAGTAAGACTAAGACCCCTTTTTGGCCCAAAAATATAGCAGCTTTACAAAATTGTTAAAATGTAAACTTTAAGCTATTTCTTAGAAAGTAAAATACTTCTGTTACATAAATATGGGCTGTTTTGACAATACAATGCACATGTATCGGGTACTAGCATCATTAAGTCATGCAAAATTACTGAAATCTTCATAATTTTTAGCATTTGAGTTAATTTTTAGACGGTTTCCGTCTTAAATGGAAGTGGCCGCATGCGTGTTCATTCTTAATATTTAAATGGAAGTTGTATTTGATGATAATACAAAACATATATAAAGGTTGAGACTGAATACGGATGCGGCCACTTTCATATTTGACAAAAACCATCTGAAAAATGACATATTATGGCATATTTGATAGATATTTCATATTTAAGGTTGAATTTGAGCGTCTTTAGTGACTAAATCAGTTCAAATCTTTTACATTTAAACTAATTAAATCGACTGTAGCATACACTTAAGTGTTTAGAAAGTGTCCAAAATCTTTCATCAGATGAACATGAAAATTGAGGCCAAAATCGGCCCTTACAGGACCTACTCCTTTGACTTCCACTGAAATGTGGATTTGCAATTGTTCAGTTACAGCTTGTTTTTCATTGGTTGCTGAATTAATATTTTCTTCGTTAGAATTTAACTGCATCCTTGATTGATCACGTTTTTTATAACGCTTGTGATCAGAATATTTAGAAAATGTATTGATCATCTTCACCATTAGTCGACACCGAAAGGGAAAGCGAAACTGATACCGAAACAGCTAACTGGATAGAAATATCTTAGTGTTACACATTTAAATGACCTCAACCATTATATACATTGATATTTTTTCTGAAGCTGACAATATCATATCGATTATTACACAAAATATTATTTAACATCATTCCACATCAACCTATTAGATTGTGAAGATTATTATTTCCACCTTTACTGAAACTAATTAAGTAAAATACAATTAGATATAACGCGATTTCTATATTAACTAACTCTTCCTACTCAATACTTTTCATTGACAGGTCTGCGTTGCTCATGATTATCGCAGTTTGATAGCGTAACCTTCGTAAAGAATATGCTATAGCAATTGGATGTTCAGATAGATATATGGTGTAAACAAATAAGTGACAATCACGAGGAAATGGTAATATCTCCTCTGTGCATATCGCCTGCATCAATCTGTGTTAGTCATCGCGTCTTTGTTGTGACCTAGGCAGCAAGATTTCAGATATTTTATTTAAGTACCTATCATAACCTGAGTATGAATGCAGTCTATGTGATAATGTCCACTATATATAAAACACAGCCTGGTTTACTGTATTTTCTATTAGAGGTGCAATCAATAGATCTGACTGTTTCTTGCAATTCCTGCCATTCCTCTTTTATATTTTATCAGCAGTGGGTCATGAAATAATCGATTTTAAAAAAACTGACCCATGTTGGTGGATACTTTTATGCATTAAAGTTTGTTTAACATCAAACATAGTTGTTGAAACGTAGGATGACATCGTAACTATATTTAAAGTTTTAAAAGTTATTCTTATAGCTTATAAGACCTGCTGCTTTATTCCACTTTATCGCTTTAGTGAGGATTTCATATATTTCATTAAAACTATGAATTGTATCGCTGGTATTTCCGAACAAGTTAAACTCGTGTGTTGTAAAATTATGGGAAATATCATTTCTTATTTTTCCCATTGTGATGATAAAGCCCCGTTTTCCCTTTCAAATTCGGTAACTTTTAATCATTGGCTTTCACGTTTTTATAGTATGAACGTTCCTGGTGAAGGCAGATCTAGAAAAAGCACTTCTGACGAAAACAAATTTATAAAGTGCTATTATTTTTTCGTGAAACGGATAAGTAATTTGATCGGGTAGTAATTGTGTTAGACAGACCCGACTATATCATATCAAAAGATATATATTGCAAAAAACAACATTTTTCCATATGCAATTTGTAATTCGTCTTATATAAAGATAAAAAGTAAAATAACAAAAATACCGAATTCCAAGGAAAATTCAAATCGGACAGTCCCTTATCAAATGGCAAAATCAAAAGCTCAAACACATCAAACGAATGGAAAACAACTGTCATATTCCTCATTTGGTACAGGCATTTCCTTATGTAGACAATGGTGAATTAAACCTGGTTTTATAGCTAGCTAAACCTCACTTGTATGATAGTCGCATAAAATTCCATTATATTGACAACAATGTGTGAACAAAACAAACAGACATAATAGGTAAAAGTGTCAAAAATAAGGGTACAGCAGTCAACATTATGTTATAATCTTAATCACTATAAAACAAACAAATATGTCAACAACAAAAAAACAAAATGGCCTATAGACAAAGCACCGAGCCACGCCAAAAGGATATTACCCAAAATTGACTGAACAGTAAAGGTTAATAATTTACAAAGACCAAAAAAAGAACACTATAACACGTAATTAAAGTGATAAACAACGTCAGTACCTAGAATCTATACTTCAAGACCTTCATGTATTATTTGTGAAGTTGATACGGAACATTTATCAACAAGGTCTTGGTATCTTCCGATGAACTCTTTTAGAAAAAAGGACGAGACGTTCTTTGACATAACCCTGGTTCATCAACTTCAGCTCAGACACTGGTGACGTTTTATAAAGTCTGAGTAGCAGCTGCAAACTCTTGAATACCCAATGAGTTGGGAAATGCATATCCCATATGCAGGTGAAGTTGGTATATTGCTACTAAGGTGGGGGAAATTGATTATCTTAAAATTAGCATCGTCTCGTTTGTCATAGATTCAGGTAAATGAACGTGTTTTTATTTGTTCAGCTGAATATCTAGAAATAAGAAGATGTGGTATGGGTGCCAATGAGACAACTCTCCATCCCAAGTCACAATGTGTAAAAAGTAAACAATTATAGGTCAAAGTACGGCCTTCAACACGGAGCCTTGGCTCACACCGAACATCAAGCTATAAAGGGCCCCAAAATGACTAGTGTAAAACAATTACAATGATTTAGCAGTTAATCATACATTGTAAATTATATATCTTCGAATATGCATATGAGTGTTTGAACTAGTCGAATAACCAATAAATACAATTATAAATATATTTACATTTTGATTATTGATTTGCAATAAGTAATTGTTCGTCATGTTGAATTTTTGTGCTAAAAATTTAGTAATCATTTAGTTAATTTAGCCACACGAGACTATCTTAATGAAAAAATGCACTCATTATTTAATCTTCTTTTCTTTAACATTGTAACAGATAAAAATAAATAAGCTATAATACAAATATAATATGAATGTGCAAATAATGTCCAAATACAAAAAAAGGGGGGATAGTAGCTTGTAAAACTTACTTTCACAATTCCATTATAAATAAATCAGTTTATGTTTGAAAAATCAAATATTCATCA
Source organism: Mytilus coruscus (assembly GCA_017311375.1). Taxonomy (NCBI): domain Eukaryota; kingdom Metazoa; phylum Mollusca; class Bivalvia; order Mytilida; family Mytilidae; genus Mytilus; species Mytilus coruscus. The sequence goes on from CM029600.1 coordinate 35,400,992, forward strand.
AAAGTGTGAGCAACAGATAAACAAATTATGTCGTCATCCAGTGAATTACAGGTCATTATATAGTGAGTGTGGTATTCGTCCTCAATGTCGTTTTATTCACAAAGGTGGCATGTACTTTCATTAATTGTATACCGATATCACGTTTCTGTTCTAATCTGCAAGCTGTGACTTCAACAGCTTAATTTACAATAAATAAACAATTTAATATATGATTACGCAAAAAAAATCTATTTAGAAAAAGTGTAGCAGATTTATTTGATGAAATTGTAAGAAAGTTTTTTATATGTCATGCTTAGATTGGTCTTTAAAGGGGCTTCAACTGTCAAATTCATGATCCCCGATTTGACTTAAATTCTTGTAATTTATTCATAACATACTAAAACGTCAATCCAAATTCCAAAAAGCCCAAAAGAAACAATAAGCAATGGATGGACTAGATATAATGTATCAGCATTTCGTGCGTATTTTAGACTAAACACCATCTAATTAACCATCGAGATTACCTCCGAAGACTGTCGATAGTCATTCGAACCGGTTTAAATATAAATAAACTTAGATGCACGTGGATCTGTGTAATTACGATTTTCCAGGTCTATTTGATTTCATGTCATAGATTTAAAAAATGTAAATTATGATTTTACTTGGATACTAATGATTTATTGTGGACCAAATCGGCTAAAGAATGGTTTTTTAAGGTGGATCACTTGTTTCACTTTTCAATGTTGGCATTCTTTTCTTTTTTATAACTGAACACGCTTAGGGCATGCATAACCCATCTTCAGCTAAAGGCCAAATTAGGGTTACATGAATAAAAAATTCCCGAGGCACATAAGTATAACGGGAATTGATTGTCTTCTTGCGCATGTGTAATACATATAAGTGTAGGCGTAGGAATTTTTGGCGCCAAAAAATTAGGTTGTAAAGTGACTGTTTTATATAGTTAATTCTAGCCTGTACTTCGTACTGTGAACATCGTTTTTTTGTGAGTGCCGTTCACTGTCACGCTATGGATGACTTGGAAAATAATGTGAAACGTATCGTTAGTGAAGAAGTAAATAGATCGCAGAATGAATTTTTACCAAAGTTGGACAGTTTATTTACTACTAAATTTCAAGTTTATGATCAACAACAGAAGGAACGTTCGGAAGCACAGTTCAACCGTATTCACAAATTCACAATGATCTTTTATCAACAGACAGTTATAAATATCAGAGGAAAAGTTGTGAAGATCAATATAAGTTCAACCAGAAAGCGTCCGTTGCGTTGAAAGAAGCAGAAGCTGTTATCGAGCCAAAAGATCCATCTGCCGCGAGGGCTAAACAGAAGATATCTGAAGGTATTGAACTTTTAAATTATCGGCAAAAATGGTAAAGATGGCAGACTCTTCAGAATGTGGGTGGAAATTGGTTCAGGAGTATACAGCAAATCCTTTGGCGGATGACTCGGAAGATGACAGAAAGATATTTCGGGCGCAAAACAGAGCGGAAAGGAAGATCAAAGCAGACAGAGTAAAGAGGAGATCCCGCGCTGACCCTTATGTAAAACCAGCGAGTTCCAGTGGAAGCAGAGATCGACAGCCAGTATCAAGGAAGCCTGGTGTTTGTTATAATTGTTACAAGCCTGGTCATTGGCAGAATGAGTGTCCTGAAAAGAAACGACCAAAGTTAAGTAATTTAGCTTGGGATTTAAGCTACAAATCAAATTTTGATTTAGAAGGGGAGTCGTTTATTGAATTCTGCTCACAAAGAGGTAAACGAAACAATGGTCAGTTGTGTTAACGGTCCAGTCAGGTATGACGAGGGTAATGACCAGACGTCTGGTCATTTAAATTTACAGGTGAACGTTTTGACACCAGTAGGTTAATTAAATAAGGCAATACACAAATGGAAGGAGTCGTGTACAAGTGAGTACATTTTAAAAGTAATAGAGCAATGCTATGGTATACCATTTAAAAGTCTTCCAGACAGTTGTGTTCTCAGAAATAATAAATCATCTTTAGATAATTCTGTTTTTGTAGATAGTGAAATTTCTAAATTATTAGATAAGAAGTGTATTTCAGAAGTACAAGAAATACCGTATGTAGTAAATCCACTAACGGTAGCATATAACAGATCAGCAAAACCTAGATTGGTTCTTGATTGCAGACACATCAATGAGTGCATACATCAGTTTAAATTTAAGTTTGAGGATGGGTCAGTTGCAAAGGAACTATTTAATAAAGGAAATTATCTGTTTCGCTTTGATTTAAAAAGTGCCTATCATCACATAGAAATATTACCAGACCACAGAAAGTATTTAGGTTTTAGTTGGCATTTTGAAGGGACAACCAAATATTATGTATTTAATGTTCTTCCTTTTGGAATTGCTAGTGCTGGTCATATATTTACCAAACTTACATAAGAAGTTGTTAAGTACTGGAGGAGTCAAGGTTTGAGAATCATAATGTATTTAGATGATGGTTTGGGCGGAGACAGTAATTTCGATTGCGCACATCGTGTTAGCACTTTTATAAGACAAAGTTTGACAGAGTTTGGTTTTTTAATAGCAGAAGAGAAATGTATATGATTGCCTGTACAGAATATTACTTGGATAGGGTTATTTTGGGAAATGCAATTTGGAAAATTGAGTATTACCGAGGAGAGAGTCGAAAGACTTCTTTCGGTTATTGACAAAACATTGAAAAGTGTAGGTAAAGGCAAGCTTTTGTATAATGCTAGATTTGTGGCTGGTATTGTTGGACAAATAATATCAATGATGATTGTAATGGGAAACGTTTGTAGACTTAAAACTAGAGAACTTTACAAATGTCTTATAATGAGAGCAAGTTGGAACTCACTTGTAGTATTGAATTCTGTAGCTATTGAAGAGCTATGTTTTTGGTTTGAGAACTTAAGAAAGTTCAATAGAAAGGGTTTTAATCTGCATGAGTCAGATTTTTGTGATTTTTGGCGTATACTGACGCTTCAGATGTCGGCTTTGGGGGATATGTAGTCCCAGCTGATACAGAGTCTGTCTGTGACTCTGACTGTATTATGAAAATGACCGATTGTGGTCTAGAAGTTCCTAATAACAGTTTGATAACTGTGACTAGTAACTGGTCGGTATCTAAAAGTGTTAAAAGCTGTACATGGAGAGCTTGAAGCAGTAAGTAGAGTAGTCAAAAGTTCTGTTACAATGCTGAAAAATCACACAGTTCAACTGAATACTGATAATAAAAACGTTACAAGCATAATTAAGAACGGTAGTAGAAAGTTTGAGCTTCAAGAGATTGCTTGCGATTTAAATGAATTGTGCACGGAAAATAATATAAGTATTTAGACACAATGGGTTCCTCGGGAACAAAACACAATAGCTGATAATTTAAGTAGATATTCAGATTGTGACGATTGGGAATTCAGTTTGAAGTGTTTGACATGCTTGATGAGCTTTGGGGAAAACATTCTATAGATAGATTTGCTACTGATTATAACAGTAAATGTTTAAGGTTTAATTCAAAATGTTGGTGCAAAGGTACTGAAGGTATTGACGCTTTCACGCAAAATTGGCAAGGAGAAAATAACTGGTTGGCACCACCATCAAATTTGATATCCAAGGTTATTAGAAAAGTATGCGAAGATAGCGCGGACAGTACTCTTGTTGTTCCATTTTGGAAATCATCTCCATTCTGGGCATTATAACACAATTCGAATTGCACTTTTGTTGAGAGTAAGATGCGTTTAACAAATGAAAATTTAATTGTAAGAGGTAGAGGTAGTAATGGCATTTTTGGAGAATATCCTTTGAATTTTGCAATGATTGCTTTTAAAATCAGATTTTGATTGTAGTATTTCTTTTGCACAGGAATAAAGCAAGAACAGTTTGTACGTGACGCCGTGGTACACAGTGGAATTGATGAAACTCATCTTTTATACAGTTCGGTTGACAGCTTATCTACACATTTATTGGAATCAAGAAGTGACAGTACTGTGTAAAATATTACTATAAAATTGAGAATGGAAATGGGAATGTGTCAAAGAGACAACAACCCGACCACAGAACAGACAACAACAGAAGGTCACCAATAGGTCTTCAATACAGCGAGAAATTCCTGCACCCGGAGGCGTCCTTAAGCTGGCCCCTAAACAAATATATATACTAGTTCAGTGATAATGGACGTCATACTAAACTCCAAATTATACACAAGAAACTAAAAGTAAAAATAATACAAGACTAACAAAGGCCAGAGGCTCCTGACTTGGGACAGGCGCAAAATGCGGCGGGTTAAACATGTTTATGAGATCTCAACCTCCCCTATATCTCTAGCCAATGTAGAAAAGTAAACGCATAACAATACGCACATTAAAAGTCAGTTAAAGAGAAGTCCGAGTCCGATGTCAGAAGATGTAACAAAAGAAAATAAACAAAATGACAATAATACATAAATAACAACAGACTACTAGCAGTTAACTGACATGCCAGCTCCAGACCTCAATTAAACTGATTGAAAGATTATGTCTTCATCATATGAATATCAGGCACAATCCCTCCCGTTAGGGTTTAGTATCATACCATCATAAAATATATGAGAAGAGCATAACCCGTGTCATGCCAACAACTGGTTTTAAATAAATGTGTTTAGTTCCGATGCAAAGACCCTATAAGTGAATCAATATTAAAGCCAAAATATGCAATCTTTAATGACCTGACAACAGTATCGTAACTATATCCCTTCTTAATAAGTCTATTTAAAGGTTTTGTTAGCTTCTGAGGTGAATACTGACATTTTAGTGCTTTATAAAGAATATTACCATAAAAGATTGGATGTGAAATACCTGAACGTATAAGAAGTCTGCATGTTGAGCTATATTTACGAATGATGTCCTTATACCGATGATAAAATTTAGTAAATGTTTTGACTAGTTTGTGATATCGAAAACCCTGGTGTAATAATTTTCAGTAATACATAAATTTCTTTCGTTAAAATCTGAAACGTTGTTACATACACGAGCGAATCGTACAAGTTGAGATATATAACACCGTAAGATGGTGACAAGGGAACGTCACCATCTAAAATGGATAATTAACGATAGGAAATGAAAATCATCTCTTTTATCATATGGTTTTTAAAGTGGGAAAAATTTGTTAGTAAACATTGCTTAATTTCAATGCCTGCCTCGCCTATACATATTGCTTTATATTTGTCTAATTTGTTAGATTCCGGATCTACTTACAGCACAGTATCATCTGCTGTTTATTCAATTAAGTGGGCACATGAAATGTGTGGTCAAATTGACCCTACAAATAATTCTTTTGTTGAAAGTTTAGTTGAATCAGCTAAAAGAATTGCTAAACCTGTTGTTAATAAGAAAGATCCAGTCACTACTGATATCTTAATTCGGTTATGTTCTATGTTTCAATTTTCTACAGATTTACTGGTAGTTAGGGATCTTTTGATGACTTTGCTAGGTTTCAGTGGTTTTTGACGTTTCAATGAGTTAAGTCAGCTAAGATGTAACGATTTTACCGTAAAAGATGAGCATTTAGTTATTAAAATTAGGCGGAGTAAGACTGATCAATACAGATCAGGTGATGAAATTTTAATTTGTAAAGGGCATACTTTGGCTTGTCCTTATGCTATGTTTTTTAGATATGTCAGTTTAGCCGAATTAGCTTTGGATAGTGATATGTTTTATTTCGACCATTATATAGAAGTAAGAAAAGTGTGCTTTAATTAGTATTAACAAGCCTATTAGTTACACTACTGCTAGGAGTGCGTTATTAAGAGATTAAAACTAGTTGCACCTGATTTGAATCTTGGGTTGCATTCGCTTAGGTCTGGTGGTGCCACTATGGCGGCAAATTCAGGTGTCAATGAAAGGTGCTGGAAGCGCCATGGTAGGTGGAAAAGTGATTCAAGCAAAGACGGCCACGTAGCCGACTCCGTAGAAAGTAGGTTAGCCGTATCAAAGACTTTAGGCTTGTAGTTTATTTATTTTCTTATTTTTCTATCTTTGTTGCTCTATGCAGTACTCGAGCTAGTCAACAACATAAGTTTGTGTTGTGTTTTCTTTAAATAGTTGAGTTTAGATGTATTATGGAAAGAAGACTAAAAAATTCCCGAGGCACATAAGTATAACGGGAATTGATTGTCTTCTTGCGCATGTGTAATACATGTAAGTGTAGGCGTAGGAAATTTTGGCGCCAAAAAATTAGGTTGTAAAGTGACTGTTTTATATAGTTAATTCTAGTCTGTACTTCGTACTGTGAACATCGTATTTTTTAAGGGTTTTTTAAGGAAAAAAGATTTGCATAATTTTGTAATTTGATAAATATATTGATTTTTATGTAGGTGGATTGGCTATACAAACGTAATCGTATTTCGACTTTTGTGCCAAATATTTTATAGCCCTGGAGTCCTAATGACTCGATTTCTTTTCTATTTCAATATTTACAAACAAAATTATGTTTTTCTTTCTTATTTGACTAGTGTGGTCCAACACTTAGAGTTTCGTTGGCATTGACAAAAGGACACAGGTTTCCTAAATGGGTTTTTCCTGATCGGCCACGAAACATTCAGTTATTCAGTTATTCAGATACAAAAGGTTAACATGAGTTTATTTTTATTGAACAATGGTGTTATTGTATTCACATTGTATAGTGTATAATATGTTTATATTGATCATTGTCTTATTAAATCGGCAGCTCACAATATGCAGTACTCGAGCTAGTCAACAACATAAGTTTGTGTTGTGTTTTTCTTTAAATAGTTGAGTTTAGATGTATTAAGTGGAAAGAAGACTACAGGTTCATATGAGTTTGAATTTTTGACTTGTAAGTCAATAACACATTTGCGATGTTTTCGATCTTATTTTGACCAAATTGGACCAAACTGACTGCTAATAGCGAAATTGTATATCAATATTGCGCTTTTATAACTGTTTGAGACAAATACAATCGTATTTAAATTTGTTTGTCTAAATAGCAGCTAATGCCCTTTTAAAATTCACAACTCCACACTTTTTAATACCCATTTAACTGCAAACTGCATATGAACAAATTGTTGATATACCACAGTGGTAAAATAAGTTTTGATACAAGTTATCCACTTTGATTATTCAAGTAAATTGAAAGCAATTTATAAAAATAAATAGACAATTTATTTATTAACAATTTATGAATCTGACTCAGAAAGTAAATCATACACATTTTAACATTAACAGAAATAGAAAATCCACCAAGTTCTGAATAGACAACATAATAATTATCTGTAGATTTCTGATTATAAACGGGATAGATGCTATTTTTTATGGTTTTGTTGTTTATAAAATCCCTGCATTTAGATACGATCCAAACACAACTTATTAACAGTGGCAAACAAATTTTCGAATCGACACATATTTCTTGCTAAATTTATATTGTTGTGATTTGTTCTTGTTCTGAATATGTGTAGAGATAATTGGGCATGTACTAAAACGTTGAGTGGAGTGGAGTGGAGTGTTGGAGTGAAGTGGTGGAGTGTTGGAGTGTTGGAGTGGAGTCATAGAGTGAAAACATGGAGTTAGGAAATGGAATGGAGAGGAGTAAGATTTTTGGTTAAATATTGAACGAATCCATAAATCAATCACACTTCATATCAAATGAAATTGTTAACGAATTCAAATGAAAATCTTAAATGAAAATTATTTATAATTGTTTTTTTTTTCTCTTCTTTTTTATTGAAATTGCAGAACACGATGATTTTATATGATTTCGTTTGTCATATTTGATTATTCATTAAAGTTGGACAATGTTTTGGGTAGCATTTTATGACAGCTCAGTTAGAGGTGTGATGATATTGTTTATCTAGTAATAATTTTTACTGTTCTGAATTGTAGTGTATTTCTAATGGCAGTTTTTTCTGGACTTATCTTAATCATTATCATTATATAATGTCTCATCACAAACAATTAAAATGCATCAATCGATTCACCTTGAAGGGTAAATAATTATCTGAAGAAATGAAAAACCCATCATTGTTTCTAATATCAGTGAATGAAAACGTCTGCATTCAATTGGCTCTATACATTTTCAATTGATGCAATAGCAACACTCATAAGTTATACAAATTAATTCATAAAATATATTTCTTGTAATAATCCACATATAATTATGTATGATATCTTAAACTTCAATATTGTGTTTATTATTGTTCTTCCAATTCTTATAATTTTACGAAAATAATAAACTTGAACATTGAAAAAATGTATTTAATACGATATACTAAGCAGAGAAAAGGATTAGCAAGGGCCCAGTAGCCTATGCTACTAAAATTTTGGACGAGCTCACAAAACTTTTATCAAAATGCCCATAGTGCTTATGTTAAATTTCCCATTGTGGCAGGTTTAGCCCCTAGTTGAAAAAATGGATGTCTTATTCCCTGCAAAGTCTGTCAGAGTCAAACAGAAGTTAATTATATTTGATAACTAGTGACTGAAAAATCATCTTGTCAATAAAGATATTAAAATTATTAATATTTTTGTTAACAAGGTACCAAGATATAATAAAACTTAATATTCAATCAACATTTTCACTTTGATTTTATCATGTAAATTTTAATGACTGTACTATTTAAAATGTTTTGTTTCTTCCAATTATAAATAGTTAAGGACAATGTATCTAACCACAGTCACCTGTCAATAGAACCCACAAAACTGTCATTACTATAATATTACTATAACAGCATAATTCTAATTTTCGGACGTGACCTAAAAGTTTAAAAGATTATCCCATGAATCTGATGTGCTACACTTCATGTGAATGACAAGATTTTAAATATTGAAATGTATAAAAATCATTAATTGATCATCATCGAATAAAACTATATAATTTATGTCAAACAGATAAAGTTTTGATTCTTGATTTAAAAATAACTTAAATGAATGATATATTGATCTCCATAGATACATATATCTTTTACCAAATAAGCAAATTCATATCTTTTTCAAATGAAACATACAGACTCCAAGTGTCGTTTTTCTTGCAAAAGACTGTTCTGTTTATGCTGTTGTTTTTTTATATACTTAAGTTTATAACTTTAACTTTGCTTTGCAAGTAAAATTATTTACACCAGAATGTCGTTAACTAAGGTAAAATTGCTGAAAGACCCCCTTCTAAATTATAGAAATCTATCATTTAACATTAATCATAATATTTTGGGGTGTAATTTAGATACACCTACTTGGGCTAACGCCCTCATGGTGCATCTTATACATTTCAGGACATCTTTAAATTGGTGCGACCTAGACTGCATGATTGGAGATACAACCTTAAATCATACCTATGACACATCCAAGGTGAATTATATTGGTACAATGTACATGAAAGCACTTGGACGTTGTTGAGACCAAACAACCAAATTCATTCTATCATTTTTAAAGCTATAAAAACATATCTTATAAATTGGTTTAATTTTAAAACTATTAACCCAACAACTCAACTACATGTACACTCCATTTCCTAACTCCATGTTTTCACTCCATGACTCCACTCCAACACTCCAGCACTCCAACACTCCACTCCACTCCACTCAACCTTTTAGTACATGCCAGATAATTGACACTGGATGTCGGCCATGCACAATCAATCATGTTAATAACTAGATATAACTATCCTTGGGTTATAATGGGAATCACAATACTTAATTTGTCAGCGGGTATGTCTCACGTATGCAGGAAAAACATTTCATGTGTTATGTTAAAGTTGCTATGTCAATGTATGCCAATACAACATTTCGTTTATTAATCTCGTTTTTAAAATAAAAATGATCCAGCGTTTCATTGCTCAATTTACCCCAAAAAAATAAAGTTTGCAAACTTGTCTTCAAAAGCAACATGTTGTGCTAAATAACTTTTTCATTTTATTCAAAATTTGTAAAAATTGATAATTTGTGCAAGTTTATCATGTGGAGTCTATAATTTTCGATTATCAGTAGGTTTTAACCATTTTCAGATTTAATTGTTTGAGTGGAACAAATACAGAAGAAATTGACCCTACGTAGTTTTCGAGTTTGAGGGATCTAGATGAAGGTTAATCCAGAAAAATACTCTTCAAATTTTTTCTTTCTGAATTTATATTGTTTGATTTGTTCTTGTTCTTGTTCTGAATATGTATAATTGTCACTAGATGTCGACCATTAACAGGCATGCCGCAATCATGATGATAACTGGTTATAGTTTCATAAGATATTCACGCAATCTTGAAATTATTACGTAACAAATATTCGTTCTCTTTGGTTGCATTATTATGTGTGAAAGATTCTAGGTAGCACGGTAGTATTTGCATTCCGGAATTTAGGTTGCTCTTTTGTGTACCCTACTTAAGTCAATGTATCTGAACAGTGTGATTGGACAAAAAATACAGTATCAACTGAACATACTTTCCCAAACTGAGAGATGAATCAGGTGTAGAAAAATATGAAATAATTTTACATACAGGTGAAAATGAATTTTTGAGAATTTTTTTAATTTTTGTATTCACTGCATGATAAAAGACCTAAAAGCACTAGTGGCCTTAGGTTTTTAAAAATAGCAAAAAAAGTAAATGGTCATGATACATATTCAAATTTATTTCTGATTAGTATAATGAAAGTACTTCAGTTAACTGTGTATGTAGAATTTTTCGCAGTGTTAGAAAGTGGTGAAAATCCTAAAAAGGCTATCATTATCCCTTATGGGCCAGGAAATTCTACCGTGCCACCTCTAATGGCTAGAATAAGATATAGAATTTGGAACATGTCCGGGACTGGAAAAGATATTAAATACGGACAAAATTACAGTATGGATATTCAAGATCCGATCCGATACCCGATCAAATTATCAATGGGTTGCAATTTTAAGGCGATAATATATCAATGAGTAAAATATATATGTCAATGGGTAATAAATATTCACCTTCTGTTATGTTGTCTGTAAACACTATGCATACCTTTATATATATATATATATATAATTAGTATGAATGAATCATGTCGTTAACGTCATTCTAGTTAAAATGTCAATTGTATGTCTGATAGCTGGGAAATATATAAATGGGTAATGATTTTCCTATGAAATATATGTATGGGTAGGGATTTCGAATAAATCAATAAATGAAATGGGGATAGTTTTTTAAACAACAGCCGGACTTTACCGCTCCTAAAAACTAACGTAAATTTGGTATTTTAGTGTCGTTTTTATATTATACTGCTGACATCCATGGTTTGTTGATTTGTATCGGATATTTACACAAAGATTTCGTTAAATGAAATTGGATACCCTCCATTTATCATGCTTTTAAATAACATATGATCAAATCGTTGAAAGATCCCCACTCCTAAATTATTGAAAACTATCATTCTGCATTGACAATAATATCTTGGTGTAAATTAGATACACTCATTCGGGCTAACGCCCCTAAGGTGTATCTAATACATATATCGATTTTGGTTGTAAACTACGTTAGTATATTTCATATATATTCATAAAATACTTACAAGGTCTCTTGTTTGATATTACTTTATTTTCATCACATCAGTAATATTCGACATGTTAAATCAATAAATTATGAAAAAATATGATTGTTTTCTCGCTGATGGTGTCTATTATGCCTAACAAAAGATACTCAAAAACAACTCTTACCAACAGCCACAATCAAACATTTGTATTTTATGACCTTCAAATCTTCAAATGCCTTATATGAAATATATAATATATAATTTAAATTAAAAAAAATATATGGATTGCAGTATCCTGTAAAATATGAAGACCAACCAATGTTATTGTTTTGTAAAATATGAAAGACCCGGCAATGTCATTGACCTTTAAAATATGAATAAGTTAACCGACTATGTAATTGACCTATAATAAAGCCGCAGAATTTTGTCGAACTCTTTATCTACCTTAGTAGTTATTGTAATGTTTATTCTTTCATGTTGACCTACATTTGTCCTACATCTCCATACCAAAGACGCTACATTAACATGATTTTGAATTAAATATAATAAACTATTTATCTCCACCACTAGGGGAAAACACCATATCTGATTGCATAAAAAATATATTCATCACGGGGCCACATTTATCACAGTATTTCCGAGCATGTCATTGTCAATAGGTATAAGTTTAATTTGCATTGCTTTATAAACGTTGAAACGAGCCCTATAAAGCGTATCGATCATACTAACACAAATGACTTTTAGGCCGATTGGTACAGTATGTTATGAACTGTTCCTGCCAATTTTTTTTATTATTATGCATCATTCTTAAAAACATATTGCGCGATGTTTGTCTTTCCTTCTATTTCCGATGATGTTTGTCTTTCCTTCCATTACCTACGATGTTACATTATCCTTTTGTTTGTAGCTATACGTTTGCTGTTGAAGATTTTTAGTTTTTGGTTGACCAAAAATTTCTCTCACTTGTTGAAGTATTCCATTCTAAGTGATTCGAAATTCATATAGTTTACAGTATTATGATTCTCTTTTCTCACAAGTATTTTGTCTTACATTGAAAAGTATGGCATGTGAACGATGGTCACAAATTAAAAGCATTTGTTTGTTTTCATCAAACGATATCCCATTTGGCATGAAATCATCTTTTCCCAGCGGCAAGTATTTAATTTTCTTGCCATCGGCAGATATTATCATTATCTTATAATCACTCTCGTGATTCACTAAAATCACATTACCATTACCATCTACTGCTAGCGGAGGCGAGGTGCACTCACCTATAATCTCGCTATCACTGAATGACCACAGCTCTTTTCCGGTATTGTCATAACAATAGAGGGTGTCATTTAAAGTGGAGGCGTAGTATATCTTATTTTGGTGGGCGGTTAAATGATGAACGCATGGTGTGTTGCCTTTTTTCGCGAAGTCTTCTTTGCGATTTGATGTAACATTTCCGTTAAGTGGAATGCTGCTCGTCACTTTTCCATCAAGCGTTACTTCTTGAATAGCAGAACCATCGTCAACGATATATAGTTTCCCATTACTGTAGGATATTCCCATACTCCAGTCCGTAACACATCCTGCTATAGTAGACTCTGTCTCACGGGTAACTATATTTATAATGTCAATATTGCTAAAAGGTTTCCCATATGAAATAGCCAATTTTTCAATGTCAACTGCTGTAATGTAATGTGGCGGTTTTGGGAGTCTTATTTCATGGCTAAATGCACCTGTACCTTTATGTATAACCAAACGTTTATTTATCCTGTCTGCAAACACCATATCTTTGTTTTTTAGGAGTACACAATCCATTATATAACTATATCCCTTATTTGGAATAGGAATTTCTATTTTCTTTTCAAATTCCAGCTTAATAGCGTCGAAATCAGCTTTCGTCTTGAACGAATGTTTTCGTACAATGTTGTTATTCAATACTGAATCTTTGGTAACCATAAACCTACCGAAGTCTTGTGCGTTTTCTAATATTGATTTCAGGGTTGGGTTATATTCAATTCGTACACTATTTTTCTGCATGACTGAAACTTTTTCATTTTGTGAAGAAATTGTCTTTTCAAGTGTTTCTGTTGCAGTCATCAGTTCTGATGCATTTTCGGGTTTCAACTTGGACTGGTCTTTAGCTAGTCTTTGGATTCGATCCGTTTGCGTTTGTAAATCTGTTTCATGCTCTGACATTTCATTCGTGCATACATTGTATTCATATCTTATTTCATTTAAAAGCTGTTCTTGTAAATAGTTCAAGTGTTCATCTAATTTTCTTCGAAAATCCCTTACTTGCTTGACGACGTTGACATTTTGATCTTTTAAGTCACTTACTGATTTTCTGAGCTTTAGTACTTGATTTTTCGCACTGTTGATAACCATTGATATCCTGTTCTCGCGTTGATATCCTTCGGCCGATATTTCAACATCAACTGCAGTTTCTGTGCTCTTTGTAACAACGAATTTAGATCGATACTTTGACATATCTAGGTGTTATTATTCGGACAGGCTTATTTAATCAATTTATGCAAATACGCATATAATAGTATGGTCTGATTAGGTTTTTGACTGTACACAAGAGTTAACTAACGATTTTTGAGCTATTTTGGTGTACTATATGAGCGCCAAAGTTTCGTTGCTTCTCGTCGTGATTCAAACTTCACACTTTTCTGGAACTACATGTGTATAATTTCCCGCTATAAAATCTGAAACAAATGTAAATACCGTGTACATGTATGCAGATATTAGAAATTGTAACTTGCATGATAAAATGGAGCATGATGATATAGTTAACATTAAATTTTGTATTTACATTTATAGTTCCACGTCACAAGTTGTCACCTGTAGCCAATGTCGGGTAAAATGAATGGCACTCATGATCAGAATGACCGCAATGGAAAAAAGAAAAAAAAGTTAAAAATAAGTCGCATAATAATAAAATAGCTTAAGAAAAGAACACGGAAAAAACTTACATTTTAAAATAAAACTAGAGGCTCTCGAGAGCCTGTGTCGCTCACCTGTATTTACTGATGCTTTGGAAATCATGTAAAATAAGGTTAAAATCATAATTAATAGTATTAGGTATTAGATATTATAATGATATCTAAGATAATAACAAAAAACTGGTTGTCGGATTCGTCTGAAAATTTCAGGGCAGATAAATCTATTAAATCTGATGAACATTTTTGCCACCTGTCAGACTTGCTCTAGATGCTTTAGTTTCAGAGATATAAACCAAAATCTGCATTTTACCCCTATGTTCTATTTTTAACCAAATCGGCCATGATGGTTGGAAGGCGGGGTCAAATTTTTTAATCAAGATACCCTAATAATGATTATGGCCAAGTATGGTTAAATTTGTCTCAGTAGTTTCAGAGAAGAAGATTGTTGTAAAGATTACAAAAATTTATGAGAAATTGTTAAAATTGATTATAAAGGGCAATAACTCCTAAAGGGGTCGACTGACAATTTTGGTCATATGACTTATTTGTAGATCTTACTTTGCTGAACATTATTGCTGTTTACAGTTTATCTTTATCTATAATAATATTCAAGATAATAACCAAAAAACGGCAAAATTTCCTTAAAATTACCTATTAAGGGGCAGCAACCCAACAACAGGTTGTCAGATTTGTCTGAAAATTTCAGGGCAGATAGATCTTGACCTGATAATCAGTTTTACCCAATGTCAGATTTACTCTAAATGCTTTGGTTTCAGAGATATAAGCCAAAATCTACATTTTACCCCTATGTTCTATTTTTAGCCATGGACGCCATCTTGGTTGGTTGGCGGGGTCATCGGACACATTTTTTAAACTAGATACCCTAATGACGATTGTGGCCAAGTTTGGTTCAATTTGGCCCAGTGGTTTCAGAGGAGAAGATTTTTGTAAAAAGCTAACGACGACGGACGACGACGACGACGACGACGACGGACGACGGACGCCAAGTGATGAGAAAAGCTCACTTGGCCCTTCGGGCCAGGTGAGCTAAAAATACATTTACTTCATATCCACGTTAATCATAAGTAAGAGAGGAAAAACAAAACAGAATAAACTGCTTCGCCGAGCGCAGTTCGATACGACCGCAGAGGTCCAACCCTGAACAGTTGGGGCCAAAATGGACACAATATTCAAGCTTGATACAGGTCTGAATTCGGATTGTAATTAAATATTTGACACATTATAGATTTCTGACACAGAATAAATGTAGTCAAAGAACTTGAAAGTATATTCAATTAAAGATTTCTTGCTGTTGTGCAATACACAGTGCTGTTGCGCAATACTTATCAAATCTGTTTTCAGACTATATACAAAGAATTAGCAAAATAAATTGTGACCCCAATTTTTTTCTTTGGAAAATTGACAATTTCTTAAATCTTGAGGAAAAAAAAAATGACCCCATCCCCCACCAAAAAAATTTCCAAACAAATTTTTCTTTTTAACCCATGTCTACTTGTGGTATTGATCCTTGTGGTACTGGTACAATTTTAGAGCAATCAAAATACTTATACGCAAGTTAATGTCCTGAAACTAGAAAAATGCTTCTTTTGGCCCCTTATTCCTAAACGATTGGGACCATCACCCCCAAAAACAATCCCAACCTTCCTTTTTTTGGTATTGAACCTTTTGATTAAATTTCATAGAGATCCATACACTTAAACTAAAGTTATTGTCCGGAATCCAAATGTATGATTTCAATTTATATTCAATTGAAGATTTCTTGCTATGTGCAATACACTGTGCTGTTGTGCAATACTTAGTAAATCTGTTTTCAGACTATATACAAAGAATTAGCAAAATAAATTGTGACCACCAATTAAAAATTTTTCATTCTTAAATCTTGAGACAAAAAAAAGAAATTTTCTTTTTTGTAAAATTTGGTACACATTAAGAGACATCCATACACTTAAACACAAGTTATTGTCTGAAAACTAGAAAAATGCTTGTTTTAGACCCTTATTGGCCCCTAATTCCTGAACAGTTTGGGCAATTACCCCCAAAATGAATCCCAACCGTCTACTTGTGGTACTGAAGCTTTTGGTACAATTTCAGAGCAATCAAAATACTTATACACAAGTAATTGTCCTGAAACTAGAAAAATGCTTGTTTTGGCCCCTTATTCCTAAACGGTTGGGACCATCACCCCCAAAAACAATCCCAACCTTCCTTTTGTGGTATTTAACCTTTTATTTAATTTCATAGAGATCCATACACTTAAACTAAAGTAATTGTCCGGAAACTAAATGTCTTCGGACGACGCTGACGCTGACGCCGACGCCGAAGACGACGACGATACCAATATACGACCGCAAAATTTTTTTGCGGTCGTATAAAAACCCAACGTATTCAGGAGTTATGTTCGTATTTCTTTGCAATTTATTATTTATAGTAAAATTGTACATTGTAACGAACCAAACAGCAGAGTTTTAACATGTTGTTAGATTTGTTTTAAAATAGATTGATTGATCGATTGATTTTTGGTATTTAACCACTTAACTACTTAACGCTACTTTTAGCACTGTTGACCACAGGGACTCGGTTAGCAGATTAAAATTTTGTAAATTAATTTTTTTTTTTTTTTTAGCATTTCCTGTCTATTTGTATTACTTTATTAACGTATTTGACGATGACATCAATATTTCTTTGTTTTCTAGCAATGTGCAGTTTACTATCCATATCCGTATACTGAAAAATCCTACGGATATGGATAGTAAACTGCATTGCTAGAAAACAAAGAAATATTGATGTCATCGTCAAATAAGTTAATAAAGTAATACAAATAGACAGAAAATACTAAAAAATAAAAAAAAAAACATTGCTAACCGAGTCCCTGTGCTGTTGACGATATCAACCAGGCTAAAGCTAGCAGCCAATACGGCCAAAAAGCCCTGGTGGGACAACACATGGTTTGTCTTTACCGTAGATCCAAAGTTAGGTCTAAAGAGACTTAGATGCCTATCCCTCACTCCACCTTAATCTTTCAGTCTGTCAAAAGTTCCCTATGGCAATAAAAAGTACTATTTCTAACCCTTACAATGAGCAACACAATTGGACGATTCGGTTATCCGTAATTATCATTATACTTCGATGAGGCACATGTATACCTTTGTTTTCACTTTTGAAAAGGTAATTAAAATATATAATTCTTCATTTAACATCTTCATTTTACAATTTCATAGTTTGATATATTTTAAAAACAATTCTGTTGACTTTGAATCTTATGTATCCTTTGGTTTTTTAGATGTATCTTAAAACTGGCTGCTAGGGTAGTGGCTGCTAACGAGTGGCTGCTAGCTTGGGCCTGGTACGATATCATGGCGGTCAGTATACATTGATGGAGGAAACCGTAGTGCCCGGAGCAAATGGTTTTATGATTTACATAGGCTTAGCTTTTTCATATAACAGATGCAACTATATTTTGTCATAAACAAGTAAAAAAGTAAATTTTACTAACTGTAATTCAAAGATTCGTGGATGGTAAATTAAAAAAAATAATAAGGAGAACGTAATATACACGCTTATCACACTGTGAGAATATAGAGCCTGATAACAACAACAGAAAAATATACCTTTTTCATCAGGAATCGAGCTTAACACGGGCAAACTCTTGTAAAACCAGTAAGGCCAAAATTTCGGAGAGAGGTAAAGTAAATAAAAAAATATAAAGCTTAGTTACATTTGGTCGTACAAAACAGCTTACACCATCGGCGCGTGAACATTTGATTTATATGCAACATGTTTTGTTTTGTTTTTATCTAATTTATATTCGACCTATATATTTCGAAAGTCCATTAATGCGTAATATTTGAAGCTAAATATAGCGACGTCTTAAATGAATGATGTCATAATTTAAACGGAATTAAAAAACAGGGCAAGATGTGTCTTGCATATGACAACTTAAACATTACAAAAAGTGCAGAAAAGTCATGCTCTTGTCAAATGAATGCAAGCAAGAAAGTCAAAATAGGACACAAAAGTCACATTCAAAAATTCACAATACAGTTTAGGATAATTTTCTTTGATTTACAAAAGACTATTTGTTTAATCCTTTTTTGCATTTTTATTTAAATAAAACAGTTTTTTCCAATTTTTTTTGGCCGTTTTTAAGACATATTTTCTAGATAGGCAACGGGCTAGCCTTGTGCGCAGGTAAAATAATTTAACCCCACCACATTTTTGTCTGTCCCTCGGAGGAGTCGAGGTGTAATTAGTTGTATTTTGTCTGTCCCTCGGAGGAGTCGAGGTGTAATTAGTTGTATTTTTGTCTGTCCCAACTGTTTTTCGGAGGAGTCGAGGTGTAATTAGTTGTATTTTTGTCTGTCCCTCGGAGGAGTCGAGGTGTAATTAGTTGTATTTTTGTCTGTCCCTCGGAGGAGTCGAGGTGTAATTAGTTGTATTTTCGGAGGAGTCGAGGTGTAATTAGTTGTATTTTTGGCTTTCCTTCGGAGGAGTCGAGGTGTAATTAGTTGTATTTTTGTCTGTCCCTCGGAGGAGTCGAGGTGTAATTAGTTGTATTTTCGGAGGAGTCGAGGTGTAATTAGTTGTATTTTCGGAGGAGTCGAGGTGTAATTACTTGTATTTTCGGAGGAGTCGAGGTGTAATTAGTTGTATTTTCGGAGGAGTCGAGGTGTAATTAGTTGTATTTTCGGAGGAGTCGAGGTGTAATTAGTTGTATTTTCGAAGGAGTCGAGGTGTAATTAGTTGTATTTTCGGAGGAGTCGAGGTGTAATTAGTTGTATTTTCGGAGGAGTCGAGGTGTAATTAGTTGTATTTTAGGGTAACTACTGTTATCCTTTACATGCATTATTCGTAAACAAATTTAATCGTAAAACTTTTTATGATCATTAAATTGACCAGAAAACAAGTTATTAGCATAGCTTCGAATTGTTAGTATACCCAATATGCATAAGTGAGGTAAAAAGTGTACTTTTAACAATAAATAAGAATAAATATGACAAATAATAAATCATCTTTATTTAGGGTCGATTTAGTTAACATCACGAAACCATGAGATAGGCTCTACTGAGTTTTTCACCGACATTAAATGAATTACAATATAAGCAAGCATGATTGCTTATATCCACGTCATTTGGCGGATAGTTGTCTCATAGGCAATCATACCACATCTCCTGATTTTTAGATACAATAAGTTAAAGTCAAAAACACACGAAGTACTATAAATGTACACGATAACAGTAAGCAGAATTATAAGTAGGATAAAGTAGTGTTTAAGGTAGCACGGTAGTATTTGTATTCCGGAATTTAGGTTGCTCTTTGTGTACCCTACTTAAGTCAATGTATCTGAACAGTGTGATTGGACAAAAATACAGTATCAACTGAACATACTTTCCCAAACTGAGGATGAATCAGGTGTAGAAAAATATGAAAGAATTTTACATACAGGTGAAAATGAATTTTGAGAATTTTTTAATTTTGTATTCACTGCATGATAAAAGACCTAAAAGCACTAGTGGCCTTAGGTTTTTAAAATAGCAAAAAGTAAACGGTCATGATACATATTCAAATTTATTTCTGATTAGTATAATGAAAGTACTTCAGTTAACTGTGTATGTAGAATTTTTCGCAGTGTTAGAAAGTGGTGAAAATCCTAAAAGGCTATCATTATCCCTTATGGGCCAGGAAATACTACCGTGCCACCTTAACTGGGATATATATGTTAACACTAAATCCATAAAGGTATTTTTTAACCTATGCAATTTGTAAGTTTATCAATAAAAGTTGATTAAGGGCAAGTAGAATAAAACAGCCCTTAAATATCACCCTGGGAGTGAAAATTGCTGATTCAGCAAATTTTGCCTGATCTGTGGATACTAATGTTAAAATTTACCTAGAAAGTAAAATTTCTTTATTTTAAGTAACTTGCAATACATTTTAATTATAAAGTTTCGCTTTAACTTTTCACAGTGTCTGACACATGTGCAACAACTGGAATTTGAGACGCAACATATTTTAGTTGCCTGTACGTCCTATAATTTTCACCGTAATAAATAAAGTGCATAATTTATTATTTTTTCCACACAAGTACAGCTATACTAGTTTTCTTCAGGTTTAATTTGTAGTTCTGTGGTAACATGACACCAGTAAAAGCTTTTGGAACTAGTAAGTGGTTAAGGGTCCTTACTTATTCATTTAGCCCTCATATTTAGCTGAAATAGGGATAGCATTAGGGTTTCTTTACATTGACAAGACAATTTTTGGACATAGAATGTGATTAGGATTGTATATCAGCAAGATTAAATAGTTTATTCATTTTCCATGCAAATGGCATTAATTGTTTTAATTTTCTGACACTGAAAAGCACAATAAATGTAAATTGATTATGTAAGGGACATAATTTAACTTAATGCATACATGAGAAATAGACAATCAGTCAACTTAGAGATATATTCTAGTACATGTACAGTCAAAATTTTTAGAATAATAGTTAACTGCCATCTAAAGAACCTTGTTGTATTGCCTTCATAATCTGGAAATGCTCAAAGGAATGTAAGGCATGCTGTAAAATGTGGAATGGACTCTACTATCATTTTCATGATTTGGTGCTTAAACTGTTTCTTTCAGTCAGATTAACTATAAATAGAGTTGGCAATCCAATAACTCCTCCTTAATCACCATGTTTTACTTCTGTGTTGATTTGAAACATCATATATTTGGGTTTTGTTCACTCCTTAAGTAAAATGGTAAGATGAAAAAAGTGAAAATATGCCAGCTGGGGTAGGGGTATAATCTTTAATATTTTTGGTAAGAAATAAGTGCAGACTAGTATTCTTTATTGTAATATGTTTCCTAGTAAGAAGTCTATGCATCATAGGTGTCATGACTGGTTTCAAGTCTGTGATGTCTTGGTTAAGGTAGCACGGTAGTATTTGTATTTCGAATTTAGGTTGCTCTTTTGTGTACCCTACTTAAGTCAATGTATCTGAACAGTGTGATTGGACAAAAATACAGTATCAACTGAACATACTTTCCCAAACTGAGGGATGAATCAGGTGTAGAAAATATGAAAGAATTTTACATACAGGTGAAAATGAATTTTGAGAATTTTTTAATTTTGTATTCACTGCATGATAAAAGACCTAATAGCACTAGTGGCCTTAGGTTTTAAAAATAGCAAAAAAAAGTAAACGGTCATGATACATATTCAAATTTATTTCTGATTAGTATAATGAAAGTACTTCAGTTAACTGTGTATGTAGAATTTTTAGCAGTGTTAGAAAGTGGTGAAAATCCTAAAAGGCTATCATTATCCCTTATGGGCCAGGAAATACTACCGTGCCACCTTAAGCAATAGCAAATTAAAGCTTAACCTAAGCATGATTAGAAAGTTGGTAATAAGCACAGTATGAAACATTAAAGACGGATATAATCCAAATTTGTACAAAAAAATTAGGAAAACTATATAATTAATAATATGCACAAACTGTGCACTTACAGTCATTCCAATTCTATGACTTTAAAATATTTTTTAGAAAAGACTAAAATTAAAATATTTCTAAATCAATCGGTATTAAAGTAGATCATTTCAATAAACAGCAGCTGCATTTATATATTTAAATGAGTTCTTACCATAAGTTGATGTTCGATAGGTATATCTACAATGTAAGAATATATCTTAAATTGTATTTACAATTTTTAAATAAAGCTTAGTCATGTAGACAATGTGTTGACAATCTATATAAAACTTTAACATAATATTCAGTAGCATGTTACGCATACGTCTAACTTTAAGTGATGGAATACTTGCTATTAAAAGTAGGTCTTCGAATATAAATTGTAAAGCTCTTTCCTGAATTTTCTAATTTAAAAGTATTTTTTGTTGTTGCAAAAAACCACGCCAAAAGACAAAAAATTACGATACTGTAGATTAAATAAATGTGAAAAATAGACAAATTATGGTGTACGATGGCGAACCATACTCCTTAGAACATTCAGTTGTTGGGAAGCTTTATGCCGAATATTCTTGATGTGATGATTGAAATTAAGTTGATAATCAATATCAATACATAACAGTTTGATCAATCTCTTCATATAGTATTTTAGGTGACTTTATGTTAAAACTAAATTCTTCTTATTTGTTTTATTTCCAACAGCAATTGCTTTTAATTTATCAAAATTTGCAATTAACCAATAAATTAAAACTGAGGTAGGCACGATTTGAGATGAAGATCAGCAATAAAAGCGCTGTTCCTTTGCTGTTTGAATTTTTTACTGATTTTACATCAAAGATGGATACCCCATATCCTTTCTTTTCTATTATGGTACATTTTCAAAATCACCATGACAAAGTACTATCGTCAGGATAGTCATATAGAAATAGAGACAGATAAATATGCAAAAACTATAGATATATCACATAGGTTATTTAAAAAAAATGCACGTCGTTGTCGGATAAAGTTGAAGACGAAGAACATTGTATATGTGAATGTCCCTTTTATAATCTTTTGAGAAAAGAGTTCTGTGATAAAATTTGTAAAAATTTCGAAACACAAGCGCCAAGAGTAATTGGGCTTTTTATTCAAGAAAATTTAGAGCTATTGAACATTATTCGAATTTAAATTAAGAAACGGTTTTATTTAGAAAACTATCAATATAGTAAAGATATGTTTATCATGTAACCCATTAAGAATATTTGCTTGTTAATATTATATCATCTGTTTTATTGCTGCTTTTTTAACATATGCTTATGGCTCTGGTCTGACTGTGGATTAAGATCTTACAATTTAGTTGATTATATTCATATTTATGTGATTGTCAAAATTATTTGTGTCAATTATAAAAATCATTGTAACAAATTACTTTGCTCTTCATGGGCTTAATTGGATAGAATTCTAATTTCAATAAAATAACATATGTCATTTATAAAAAAAAACAAAAAAGGTTCCAGGATTTAGCCTTAAACAGCTTAGTACTCCATGAAGTTGTTCAATAAAAGACGATTACTAAAGCTAAACACAACAATGATACAGATCAAATCAATACACAATTAAGACTAGCCTGGCATCCTGACCAAACCTCCAAGCACTGCGCCAGGATCCCATGTTAAATTAAGACCGGAACAAACACGGAAATGAATTCCGGTTATGATCAATAATGTCACATCTCCCTTTCTATTGAAAGAAAATTTAAAATAAAGATTAGAATCTGACAAGACTAGAACATCGAATAAAATTCTAGTAACCTTATATACTAAAACTACATTACAAAGTGTAACTAATTGAACAGGCTTTCAAGTGACATTTCAAATTATATAGTCCTTGAAACGCGCAGGTATTGTTACCTCTCTTCCGGATCGCGACCTCAGTGGAAAATTGTCATTTTAACTGTTGTATTAGCAGCTGAATCAGAACCTTTATTATTATCATTTGAAGGCGATCGAGTTTCTTCAGTATCGTCAATCACTATTTCATTCGGAGTAATGATTTTTTCGGAACACGATTTTGGATTTAGATTTGTTGCTGCCATCTGAATGTGTCTACGAATTCAAATAGTATCGTTCCACGTGGCGTTTCAATGGTGTATGATCTACAATCGCGATTGACCTCTTCAACGACTCCTTTTCTTGTCATCTTATTTTCAATACCAAGCTTCCTTCAACAATACGTTTATACCCTCCATCAAAGAAGGTACTAGTCGTGTCAAGTAATGTTCATTATAATAACGTCTGTAACGATCCTTGGTTCTATTGTCACGGTCGCGGATGGTATTTAGGTTTGGTCACTTTGGTTTCAGAGACGTAGATGAGTTGGCATGACTTTTCAAATGCGACGTCCCATAATAAGTTCTGATGGACTCACACCAGTTGCGGCGACCAGAGTTAATAAATACGTCATAATTACGCGGAAATGTCCTCTTGACGTAAAATGTGTTTCTCTTTCTTAACTTTCGGCTTCTTATTCGCTTGAGGATAATTCGGACTCGATACAGATTGTACACCCGATAGTGGTCTAGTTTTTATGACTGAGTTCTATTTGCTGAGATCTTTTGTGGATCTCGATACAGATTGTACACCCGATAGTGGTCTAGTTTTTATGACTGAGTTCTATTTGCTGAGATCTTTTGTGGATCTGACAAAATTCACAAGTTTCCACCTTTCAAGTAATGTCACAAGATAAAGTGGGCCACCCTATTAATGTTATGGCGCGTTCGCAGCTCTTCGTAATACCCGTGTGACCATCAGGGATTGTGTCAAACACTCTCGGAATAACGATACGATCTCAGAATAGTAGTAGTCCATTAATATAAGTAGAAAGTTCACTCTGCGACGCAAAATAGTCCTTCACATTTTTCGGAATCGAATTAATAGTTGGGCCAACCTTGCTTTGTCAAATTCATCACTGTAGCTAAGGTATCGTAACACTCGGTTAAGCATCTTATGTCTTTCATTTTCACGTCTGAAATCGGCCGCGTCTTCACGATCAAGTCAACATGCAATGTATTTTCGTCTGTGGCTCGCGAATAAGCATCAGAACATGTTGACGGGCTTCTCGACAGCGTGTCTGGAACGACCATCAGCATTGAAACGGCGCTATCGCATGAGTAATCGCTGGCATCTTATATTAGCCTTATCGATGCCCCGACTATTTATCGAGACTAACAGCTGCAGTTTGTGGTCAGTAAACATTTTAAAACAATCAAGTCCAACTAAATAACGGGAAAACTTCTCGAATGCACAAACTCCAGCCATGAACTCTTATCTTATTTGCGCATGACTATGTTAATGTTCGTGAGCAATATGCAATCGGTTTAAGGTGTTCGCCATCCTGCTGAAAAACCGCTCCAACAAGTCCATAACTACTCGCATCGGCACTGACAACAATAGGTTTCGTAACATCATGGAATGTAAGTATTGACGTGTCGGTAAGCATATCCTTGATACTGTCAAAGCTTTCTGTTAGGGCGGTCGACATAGCCAAACAATGTCAGATTTCAGCAAATCAGTAACTGGTTTCATAACTGAAGATAGATCGGGGAGAAATCTTTCGAGATAATTGATCTTTCCAATATTTCTGCGTAATTCGGTCACATTTGTCGGTGCTTTCAGTTCCTTAATGGTTGATTCGCTCTGGATTCGGACTAATTCGTTTGTCACTGATAATATGTCCAAAGAACTCTTACTGCGACTTCTGGAATCACATTTGTCTTTGTTTAATTTTAACCCAGATTCGCGAATTCAATTGATTGTCTTTTCAAGTCGTGCATTGTACTCAGCTTTGTTGCTTTTGCCTTAAACTAGAATGCCATCGATAATGACTTTTGTGCCTAAAAGACATTTAAGGGCATACGATACAGTTACAGGGAGGTAATGACGTAAAATGTTATCTTTAGCGACGTCAAACTGAGACATATGTGGAAAAATGCATTTTTCGAGTGATTTTAATAATTAGCTTGAAAACGAGTACATGGATCCCTCTTTTAAAAATGACTTTGGACTTGATACTGTATGAAGATTACTTGTTCCAATTTTTATGAAGAAATCACCGATGAATATTTTTTAAATTAGATACAAAAACAGCAAAAATTACGGTTTTTTTCTAAAATCATAAACATTTATTAATAAACAGCTGCGCCATGAGCGCATGATACGCCCGTCGCTTTTTCAAAGAAAATGTTCCATAACTCCTCAATGTCATATCAGAAATTTATAAAAAAAAAAAAAACTAAAGGGAGGTTATTTTAATAGATATAAACCAGTCACCAAAGTTTCAAGAAAACTGCTCAAAACACTTTTGAGTTATTGTCCGTAAACTGGAAAATCCCCCCTTTTTAATGAATAAAACCCCATAACTCGGAAACGTAAAATCTAAAATTTATATAAATCAAAAGGGAATTCACATTAATAGATATAAATAGTTCATCAACGTTTCATGAAAACTGCTCAAAGCACTTTTAAGTTATTGTCCGAAAACTGGAAAATCCCCCTTTTTTAATTAATAAAACCCCACAACTCGGAAACGTAAAATCTAAAATTTATAAAAATCGAAAGGGAGCTCACGTCAATATAAACAATTCATCAAAGTAACATGCAAATTGGTTACAGCGTTTTTGAGATATTGTACGACATGTTGACGACGGACGGACGGACGGACGGACGGACGGACAGATTGACAACGGTATACCATAATGCCTCCCGTAAACGGGTGTATAAAAATGAATTATTTCCAAACAAAGAGCGTACTTTATGAAAAAAAAAATATTCCAAATCTTTAAAAAAAAAACTCCGCATGTGTTTATCTTTTGAAACAAATATGTTCAGTATGTCTGTCATTAGAATAGAAATGTCGAAGAAACCGAAATTTTAAGTAAATGTCCAAAAATGTAGACTCTTTTATCTCTAAATTGAGTACATGAAGGTATATCTTTTATTACATATTTGAATTGACTAGGTGAAAAACAGCATTTATGCAAATTTTCGGAATAAAGTCACCGTGGGATTAAAACTGTATCTCGTATGCCCTTAGGTAGCGTCGTCATTTCGCGTTGGAATATCTCGGGCGCTGATGTTATTCCGAACGGGACTCTTTTGGAAAAATATCTGCCTAACGGAGTAATAAAGGTAGCTAATCTCTGACTATCTATATCAATTGGGACTTTATAATATCCTCTAGAAGTGTCCAGTTTCTAAAAGAACTTTGCACCAACAAGTTTCGGTGAGACATCATCAAGATTCGGGAGCATACAATTTCCCCTTAAGCTTCTTCAGGTCTTCGCATATTCTAATCTTACCGCTCATTTTGACTGCGAGTACCATAGACGAGCAACACTCGTGCCAGCAAATCATTTGTCTGCTGCCCGTTGATAACGAACACGCTAAACTGGTACACGTTTTGCAATTGAGTTTCCCACCTGGACTCAAAAGCAGCGAAGACCGGTGTCAACTGCGGTTGCGACGATATGACGTTGTACGTAGTTGCTGATAATTAAGGTTATATCTGCAACAGTGTCAATCTTGAACTTTCCGGGTCATTCCAAGGTTTCTCTTCTTGATCACAACGTATTGATACAAGGAAATATGTGTCATGTCCTGTGGCTCCTTGGTCCTCATATGAATTTTGAACTACTTTACGCACGGATTTCTTCGACCGGCAACACACTTCAAAGTGATCCATATTGTTGCAAGTTCTGCATCGTTGACCAATGCCTGGGCACTTTACTTTACGAACATGTCGACGGTTACAACGTGTGCAGTGATATAAATGTTTCTTTTGACTGTGTGGATGTGGCTGTTTTGCATTGTCAGTAAACTGTTTTCGTGTTGGACGTTTTGGCCTCCCATACGTTTTAACTTCATAAACAATTTTGAATGGCAGTCTAGTCATGGATTTATATTTTAACTAATTCTGATTGTCTAGCGAATTGTATTATTTGTTCAAGTGTCAAGTTACTTCTGAGTCGTCGTATTTCGGAACGTCATTGTCCTTTAATCCAATCACAATTATTTGGTCACGAATCTGATTGTTTTGTTGGCAACTTCATAATGTTTAGCCATTTCATAAAGTGTTCTTATGCAAGCTTCTGTTGTATCACTTGTCGTCTGTTTTCGTTCACGTATAATTTGTTTTGGGGGGTACAAAATACTCGTCAAAACTCTCCAACCCTTATCGTATTTCTTGTCGTCGTATGATTCTGTGAATACCAAAGTACCAAAGATATAAAGACGTGTTCTGTCCCTCTTTTCCCATCGAATAAATCAACAGGTTTATCTAAATGTCCTTATCGTCTTTGTGTCATTTTGTTGCTTTCCGAAAACGAGCGAATCTCTGTCTCAAATCTGGCCATTCATTTTGGATTGCTAAAATGTAAGTTCGTTGGTGGGTTACACTTCCGCATTTTGCTGGGCAAATATGTCCAGTCACATCTGAAACCCTTTGCTTGGCAAATATGTCCAGTCACATCTTAAACCCTTTGCTGGCCAAATATGTTCAGTCACATCTGAAACCCTTTGCTGGGTAAATATGTCCAGTCACATCTGAAACCCTTTGCTGGGCAAATATGCCCAGTCACATCTGACAGCCATATGATGAAGCGATGGACTGGTTAATGGTAGATTTAGGCTGATTCTACCAGTTAGTAACCCATCGATTCATCAAATGGTGTCAGATGTGGGATTATTGATCATAATCGGAATTTTATCTGTATTTGTTCCGGTCTTAATTATGTATTGACTTGGATCTGTAACATTATAAGCATGCGTAGCAACATAAGAAAATAAATGATCAATCCGGAAAAAAAACATCCTGCCGCACCCCCCTTTTCCAAGAATATATAATGGTCGTCCCGTAAACATGTCGTTCGTTGTTTCTTTTATTTGAACCAGCCTGATTCTACCATTTAGTAACTGATCGATTCATCACAAGTGACAAAGTGTTCAGGAAATTATAGAACATTTATTAAGATAATTCTTTAAGTAATTTAACTGATTTTAAAACAAAACATAGGCTAATAGTTTACTTAAATGCATGATCAATGTCACATGGGAAACAGTCAAAAGCTTTCAAAAGATCCATAAGGATTCCAGCCACATACATTTGTACATGTTTTATATCCAAATTTCTTTCAAATCTTCTCGAGTCTCAGAAGAGTTGTCGGACATCAGTGACCTTTCCTACATGCACATTAAAAAGCATTAAATATGTTTTGAAAACATACAGTTAGTCTCTGATGCATGATTTTTTATCATTAATTGTTTTTGGCTTTTAACTAGCTGTCAGTAACTGCGAGTACTCTCAAATCGTACTTTCTTTTAATTCGACCTGTTGATACTATTTTAATACTTTTTGTTATTTTATATTTTAATCTGGATCTTGTCTGTATACCAGCTTTGATTATTTGGAATATCTACTAATTTTCACTTCTTCATACTACATGTGTATGAACATCAAGATTATTCTCCTTTAATCTGTACAGGGAAGTTTTATTGTTGATATTTACCCTTATGTATCTAGTGTTAAATTAGGTATTTATATGACAGACCTTTCTTGGTATTCCTAATTATTGGAAGATTTTATATAGACAGAAAAGTATACCTAAAACGACAAAGTTATTTTTCATTTACCTGTATATATTATGAAACCGGTTTTTCAAAAGTGATTATTTTCTAAGGGTTTAATATTTCGCGGTGGTGTATTGCCATGGCTTTATTTGGACTTGTTTGTTTGCTTTTGGCCTTGAATGTTTGTCCCTAATATTTTATTAACTATGTATTTACTTTCAGGTATCACAGATTGAATTTATTCGTTCATAGTGTGTTAATTTACGTTTTGATTGAGTTAAGCCTTCCAATTGATGTTTTATCGTGTGTTTTTCTATGTTGTGATGTTATACTATTGTTTCAGAAAAAGGGAGAAGGTTTGGTACCATTAAAACGTTTAATCCCGCTGCAAATGTTTGCACCTGTCCTAAGTCAGGAATCTGATGTACAGTAGTTGTCGTTTGTTTATGTAATTTATACGTGTTTCTCGTTTCTCGTTTTTTATATAGACTAGACCGTTGGTTTTACCGTTTGAATGGTTTTACACTAGTACTTTTGGTGCCCTTTATAGCTTGTTGTTCGGTGTGAGCCAAGGCTCCGTGTTGAAGGCCGTACATTGACCTATAATGGTTTACTTTTATAAATTGTTATTTGGATGGAGAGTTGTCTCATTGGCACTCACACCACATCTTCCTATATCTAGTTAACTGGTCAGACAACGCCTTCGTATACTTTTGAAATTGCTAGTAAAATGCGTCATAGGTATGTAGTTCTTTTTATCAAGTAAATCATTCTTAATGTAATGATAAGACCTGAGCTTGTTCTAATCAGTAAGGAAATTCACTTGATTGTAAAGTATTATTTATAAGTGGTGTTTTATGCTGGTAAAGTACATGTAGTAGTGGTTAGATTTAACAAGTATATATATCAAGGATATGTATACATCCGCGTACATATTAACTGTTTTAAATTGTTTTGTGGTTTATAAAAAAGATTTTTAATTTTAATTATATTAGGTTTACAGTTTAATAATTAAGAATTTTGACTTCTTTCATTTGTTTAGTTATTATGAAAAAAAATATTAAAATTACAACCTTGTTCGTTAAAATAATACATTTATGAATTTTACTTCCAAGATAGAAGTAAAATGATTAATTTATTTTAAATACATATTCAAAAGTATGATAAACAGACGAACAGATTTCAATTGCCTAATTAAACGTACAAAAAAGATAATCCATTATTTCAAAAAAGTTGGGTGCTTGAACAATCAACACCCATAAACGCTTAACAAACAGATAGCGAATGATGATGCAGCATTCCTAGTTAATGGTGCTTTTACATGTACATGTACATGTTTATGTATAAATGATAAATTATTGTGTATCTTCTGATTGCCTACTTTAAAACACCTCTTCACCGATTAAGTTTTCTTCATTTTTTTATGTTTTGTTTTATAATTTAAGGGTTGTTCTGCATGTCATGTATGTCGATCTGTATATTTGTTCATATCACATGAATAAATCATATTTTAAAAATCTTTAAAAAAAAATTTGTCCATTTGTAGATGTATGTTACTGCTGTAGGTACTAATGAAATGAATGAATAAAGAATATTAATCAAACTTTTTTATCCCCTTATTTAAATAAGTGATGCTATATTTAACGTTAAAACTTCATTACATTACACACTAAATTATCTGAATTATTTGACTTTTGTTTTATGTTTACACAAGTATCCATTTCGACTTTAAAATAAATTAATATTAAGTTTGCTTAAGCGGCGACCATTTGATTTTCTGTGGTGGGATGGATGGGGCAGTGGGATTTAAAAATGAAACTTGGTCTGGTAAGAACTGAACACAAATAACTTTGCACAAGACAGGATGAAATTGAGCATTCTGCAACACAACATGCAGGAAACAAATGTGTACAATTGTGAAGAAAAACAATTCTCCTACCCCTCCCCAGAATATCAAATAGTCGTCCCCTGAATAATCTCCTCAATGGGAAACAATTGAAATTACTTCTGTCAGCACAATATCCAACAAGATGACTGAAAACAAGAGCAGAAAAACTTTGACATTTTCACAAAATTCGGTTGCCACTTTGACAAGCCGTTTACCCAAACTTATTGTTGATATAAAAAAATTTTCCATCTTGTGTAAATTAATGTTTAGGTTGTCAGTTTTCAACTTAAGGGGAAATGGAAACTTGTTACTCAGGTAATTTTGTGTTTAATAATGACATGGTAAATATAGCATGTACATCATGTCCTACCTTAATAATGACATGGTAAATACAGCATGTACATCATGTCCCACCTTAATAATGACGTGGTAAATAAAGCATGTGCATCATGTCCTACCTCAATTATGGTAAATATAGCATGTACATAATCATTGATAATGTTCTACCTTAATAATGACATGGTAAATATAGCATGTACATCATGTCCTACCTTAATAATGACATGGTAAATACAGCATGTACATCGAGTCTCAAACAAGATCAATGAGGGACAATTTAATTTTCAAAGGCATAGCTGACGTTGAAAATTATAACGAACTAGAGAACACTGAAGCTAAAGTCAAAGAATTCATGGGTGAAGTGCTAAAAATTAAGGATAACATCAACTTCCATGTAGTCATTAGGCTTAAGCCAAAAACAGATGGTACTCCCAGAAGTACTGTTGCCAAATTCGAGAGGCGCAGGGACAGGAACAGAGTACTTGCAATCGCCAGAGACAAATTACGAGAAAATCCTAGATATTCTGTCTATGAGCAATTTCCCTTCGAAGTAGCCGACAGACGAAGATAACTGATACCAATTCTGAAAGACGCAAGAAGCAAGAATCATCCTGCTGTCTTACGGGACGATAAACTTTACATCGACCATAAGCGGTACTACCCCCATCCCCCTAGATCGGAAAACCGTGATGGAACAAGAAGTAAGGGGTACAGTACAGGAGGACAACCATGCAATGTGAATGACTTGAAATGTTGCTTATTAAACATTTGTGGTATAAAATCTAAATTGTTATGTCCAGAGTTTGTTGATCTTATAAACAAAAATGATATTCTTTTATTTGTAGAAACTAAACTAACTGAATTTGGTATTCTTGATCTGCCTTGTAATTATGTTTGTAAAACTAAAAACAGAAAAAAATTCCAAAAAGCATCAGGTGGTATAGCTATTGTTTACAAAAAGATATTTGAAAAGTATATTACATTTCATGAAACTGACTGTCAATTTGTTTATTGGATGCAGATTTCAAAATTGCTTTTTAATCTAAAGTTATACTTTATTGGGTTGCATATACATACCACCTGAAAATACTAAGTACTCAAATGTTGAAGCGTTTGACGAAATTGAAAATGAACTGATGTTATTTTTGAAGAAAGAAAAACTAGAATATGGTTTGACTGGTGATTTTAATTCCAAAACTAATGTGTTACCGGATTACATTATTCCAGACGACAATATTATAGATATTTCGAATCTTGATGATGATAATGAAATTTTGGAATATTTATTTGATTATCAAAATCTACTGAGAAATAATATTCCATTGCATCGAGTGAGTGGATGTTCTTGTAAACCAAACAATTATGGTCACAGACTCTTGAATCTATGCAAAAAATGAAATACCTATATTGTTAATTCGAGGGTCGGTGATGATAAAGGTGTAGGAGAAAGAACATGCAAAGATATTAATCAGTGTTGTTGACTATTTAATTTTATCTTCTCAGTTATTTCCCTTGTTGAAAAAATTTGCTATAGCTGAATTTGAACCGTTATTTTCTGATTGCCACAGTGCGCTTTGTTTTGAATTTCAAGCTTCACTGCTCACACATACTCGAGGCAAATTAGACGATTTAAATGCTACCAATCAAACATTTGTTAAATGGAATTCAAATCGTAGTTCAGAATTTATAAATTGTATTCAAACAGATAGTGAGGCTATATTGGCTGATGTATTAAATAGTATAGAAAATCTTTCATCATGTGATGAAGTACGTCAGACTGATATTGATGTTGTTGTTGATAAAATAGTCCAAAATTTTCATAATGCAGCTATAGAAACTTTCAGCAAAGTTAAAAAGAGAAAAAAAGTTTAAAAAACACGATGATTCTAAACCCTGGTTTAAGAATTTATGTGCAATAAACAGATAGGGTTTTCATAAAGCACGCAAGAGGTATAGTTTTGTAAAGAATGCCGAAAATAGAAGATTAATGATTGAATCTAGCAAAAAATATAAAAGCACATTAAACATTGCTTACAAGAAATATCAGCAAAAGATTGCAAACGATCTTCGGAACCTTCTAAAAGTGATAGCAAATTTTTTTGGAAGATTTTTAATAATTTTCGCAATTCAAAAACAGATAATATAAATGATATTTCTATTGAATCTTTGTATGCACATTTTAGGGAGTTAAACAAAAACGATGAGGCAGATGAAAATCCTGGAGATTTTGTTTTTGATAATGATATACCAGAAAACATTAATTATATCCTTAATGGTATTATAAGCGAAGAAGAAATTAAACTCGCTATTAGTAATTTGAAAAATAATAAATCAAGTGGTGGTGATGATGGTGTCTTGAATGAATATATAAAGAGTACTGTTAACACTCTTATACCTGTATATGTCATGTATGTAAAATTATTTAACTTGATTTTTGATACTGGAGTAATACCAGAAAAATGGGATGCTGGAATATTAGTGCCAATATTCAAAAACAAGGGTACAAGGTCGGACCCAAATTGTTACAGGGGTATTACCTTAAATTCTTGTTTCAACAAATTATTTTCGTCTATCCTAAATAATAGACTTGGTAAACTATCAGATTGTATCTCCCTTATTTCAAGCTCACAGGCTGGTTTTCGTAAAAATCTGGTATCAGGGGTAAAATTCTAACTGTTATTTATAATAGGACCAAAATTTAAAGACACGAGTCAAATTTGTCACCATTTTTGTTTTCAATTTATCTGAACGAACTAGAAGACTTTTTTGTGAATAATAATGTAGACTATAGACTGTAGATAATATTTCAGATTTATGCTTAGAAAAATTATTGCTTTATATCAAACTGTTCTTGATATCGTATGCTGACGATACTGTCATCATGTCGGAAACGCCTGAAGGTTTACAAAAAGCATTGGAATCATTTGAGAAATATTGTAATATATGGAAACTTAAAGTTAACATTGGTAAAACAAAGGTAGACTAAGTGGTTTTAGTAAAAGAAAGATGAAGAATTGTAATGCATTTAAGATTAATGATCAAATTATAGAAACAGTGGATTCATATTCATACCTAGGGGTCATGTTTAATTACAATGGAACTTTTCCAACTGCTAGAAAGAAATTACATGATCAAGCTCAGAAGCCACTTTATGCCTTATTCTATAAAATACAAAATATCAGTATACCTATTGATTTACAATTTAAACTTTTGATTGTCTTGTTGTTCCAGTTTTGTTATATTCAGCTGAAGTATGGGGTTTTGAAAATAAAATTGTATGAAAAATGCATCTTCAATTTTGCAAAAAAAATACTGAAAAACAAGTTTGAATTGGAAAAATATTTGATGAATCTCGAGGAACATGAAAGGGTATTCATTAATAAATTGAGATGTGCAAATATTAGATTTCCTATAGAAACTGGAAGATGGGCGGGATACCTAAAGAGAATAGAATTTGTAACCTTTGCAAAACGGAATCGGAATGAATTTCATTATTTATTCCAATGTGTATTTCCACCATTTGTAAAACTTAGAAAAACATATGTACCTAGTTACTATAGTACAAATCCAAGTGAGATAAAAATGAAAAATATGTTATCTTTATGTCATGTTCGACTATACAAAAACCTGTCATTGTTCCTGAAAAAAATCTCGAAGTATTTTTAGAAAAAAACATGTATCAGATTGAATTTCAATAGTGTGTTGAAGCACATCATATGTTCGATTTTACTGTGTTTTCTCTGTATTTTGTCAGTTTTGCCTGCCATCATTTATGTATACAATGTTAAATTATTGTCCTCTTGTACACTTAATGTGTCTGAGGTTAAATAAAGAATTTGAATTGAATTGAATTGAATTGTCTGTACATCATGTCCTACCTTAATAATGACATGGTAAATACAGCATGTACATCATGTCCTACCTTAATAATGACGTGGTAAATATAGCATGTACATCATGTCCTACCTTAATAATGACGTGATAAATATAGCATGTACATCATGTCCTACCTGAATAATGACATGGTAAATATAGCATGTACATCATGTCCTACCTGAGAAATGACATGGTAAATATAGCCTGTACATCATGTCCTACCTTAATAATGACATGGTAAATATAGCATGTACATCATGTCCTACCTTAATAATGACATGGTAAATATAGCATGTACATCTGACATGGTAAATATAGCATGTACATCATGTCCTACCTTAATAATGACATGGTAAATATAGCATGTACATCATTTCCTACCTTAATAATGACATGGTAAATATAGCATGTACATAATGTCGACATGGTAAATATAGCATGTACATAATGTCCTACCATGTAGGATGATTTATTCTTATTTTTTCACAGTCTGTTATTTTTTCTGTCAGCGGATTAAAATATAATGTCGTGGCAACTTTTTGACCATACGTCACCTTATTTGACCTAGTTCGATATATATTAAAAAAAAGAAATAATACAAAGACATAGAAAAGAAACATGAATAATTGAATTAAAAGATAATTAAATAAATAGAAAAAGAATGAAAGAAAGAAGAGGGGTTACATGGGATGCTCATTTTGCCCTTACATCCCCACATTTTATCTCTGTATCAAACATCACAAAAGGCGTGTCATCCCCCTCAAAGAAAGAAAGAAAAAAATCTTTTGTCACATTTTCATCAGTTAATTGGAGTTAATTCATATGAAAATACAACGAATTCTGAAATTTTAGTATATTTTGTTTCTAATACTTGACAGGTATTTATTAAGATGTCTTTTGTATTTCCAATCACACTTTCATTTTGTATTTTGCAAATGCATAAAAATCTATAATTTCATTTATAATCAATTTATCTGATTTCAAACTGTAGACTGCCCTTTAAAACTTTGTAACCATATTGTGAATTTCAAACATTTGACTTACCGTTTTAACCATGAAATGCTAAGCCACAAGAACGTGTTGAACGATATAGATATACTGTATAATGTCAATAGAAATAAATCATTTTAT
The DNA here is from genome assembly GCA_017311375.1 of Mytilus coruscus. Taxonomy (NCBI): domain Eukaryota; kingdom Metazoa; phylum Mollusca; class Bivalvia; order Mytilida; family Mytilidae; genus Mytilus; species Mytilus coruscus. The sequence goes on from CM029600.1 coordinate 35,437,681, forward strand.
ACTATAAATACCTTCCTTGACCTATTTTTAAAGTTGGAAACCAGTTCAGTGCAGTTGAATCGTGTGTGCAAGTCGTTTCATAGACAGTTGTCAGTCCAGTGTCCAAGGCGACACTAATGCCAAGTCCTATTGAAAATGATACAAATGCATTAATTCCTGTATAAAAGCACAACATTTGAGTTACGTTACTGAACATACACAATAATGTCATAAGTCGGTCGCCATGATCTGTAGATGTTTATCTAAATACCAGTCAGGACAGTTACCTTAGGTTTTTACATTTCACACTTGACCGACTTTTCATGTAAACAAGGTTGTATGTTAGTACTTTTCCATCCGTTTGTTGTAAACAATACTGTACATATATATTTATGTGTGTAGGTGCGCCTAGTTACAGATATCTAAAATATTAATGTATTGATATTGCAAAGATAAATAACCGTGAAACATCTGCGATTAGAACAGCGTACTTTATACATTTTATCGATATTTATAGAAAACATTTCAGACATCAGTTTATAATACAATTTGAAAATGCAATCTTTCAAACAAAATACATAAAAAAATTTAGTACTTAAAGTTAAATTTTTTTACCAAACAGTAGGCGTATAATTTTAGGTTGTTTACAGCATGTTTTCAAGTCATATGAAACGAATTTCTTGTAATTTTAATGTTATCGAAATTATTGAACCAATGCATACATATATACTAAACTAAGTCTCCTTACTGAACCAATGCATCCATATATACTAAACTAAGTCCTGATAATACGTTTTATTATATTATTACGGATTTATAACGTATTATCAACAAATAATATTTCATTCAGTGATTGTTGATCGCAAGCTAATTAACTTTCGAGTTAGTTGTCAAAATTTACCGGATCGTGACATTGAAAAACAATCAACGCTGAGCATGTGGAGCACGTGACAAATATGTGAATTGACAGAGCCATGATATTTTTCTTTCTTATGTCTTATGTGGAACTCTGATATTACGTTAATTATGTTGTTTTATATGGCATGGTATTGGTTGCAAAAATTTGATATTTTTCATTTAAATGCAATATTTCTTATTTAATTGGTATATTTCTTCATTTAAATGCAATATTTTTTTATTTGAATGGTATATTTTTTACTTTAAATGCAATATTTTTTATTTAGATGGTATAATTTTCATTCAAATGGTATAATTTTTCATTCAAATGGTATAATTTTCGTTCAAATGCAATATTTTTTATTCAATTGGTATAAAATGTCATTTGAATGCAATATTTTTTATTCAATTGTTATAGTAGTTTTTTATTTATATGCAATAAGTGCATTATGGGAAATTCTTTGACGTCATAAGGTCAAATTTGCAACAACGTTTGTGAATGGTCGGAAATTGTTTGGATTTCTCCCCTTTCTTTCTAAACATGGGTGACCAAGAATTAAAAAACGCGTCAGAATATCGCCCCTCTAACTAAATCTAACGTTCGTGCGAGTCCTGCACTGGCTGTTAAAATCTTGTGGTCATAACTAGTATTTCTATTGCAAAATTTCGATGGTCAAAACGTTCGGTCCACTTTTCAAAAACCGTTTCATTGTATATGGATTTATATGCAAGTATATCGGTTTTTTTAAATAGATTAGACACTGTTGGTTTTCCCGTTTGAATGGTTTTACACTACTAATTTTTTGGGGGCCCTTTATAGCTTGCTGTTCGGTTTGAGCCAAGGCTCCGTGTTGAAGACCGTACGTTGACCTTTAATGGTTTACATTTACAAATTATGACTTGGATGGAGAGTTGTCTCATCGGCACTCATACCACATCTATATACAACGTAAACCAGACGTTTCTCAGACTGTTTTCTTTTTTTTAATAAATCCTTTGCCGCGCGTTGTGTACTGATTGATAACTCAGTCTGGGAGAACAAGATTTATTTCAGTACCAGTTGTAATTAGGTTTGAGCAAACTTCGGCAGTAATTGCAAATACTCTTATGTCGGTGCTTTGTGTCTATTGTCTTAATGTTAGTTTTTTTGTGTGTCTCGTACCGATCTTTTGAGTTAATTTGCTGATTTGTGCAGGTTGTTATTTTATTGTACTGTTACACCACTGTCCCAGCTTCGGGATGGGTTACTCACAAACATGTTGCACTGTTACACCGCTGTCCCAGATTAGGGGGAGGATTGGGATCCCGCTAACATGTTTAACCCCGCCACATTCTGTATGTATGTGCTTGTCCCAAGTCAGGAGCCTGTAATTCAGTGGTTGCCTTTGTTGCTTTGTTATACATATTTGTGTTTCGTTCATTTTTTTGTACATTAATTCGGCCGTTAGTTTTCTCGATTGAATTGTTTTACATTTTTGATTTCGGGGCCTTTTATAGCTGACTATGCGGTGTAGGCTTTGCTTATTGTCGAAGGCCGTACCGTGACTTATAGCTGTTGATTTCTGTGTCATTTGATCTCTTGTGGAGAGTTGTCTCATTTGCAATCATACCACATCTTCGTTTTTATATCCACCCTGCCATATTTTTATTTGCCTGTCCCAGGGATGGATCCTGTAGTTTAGTGGTTGTCGTTGGTTCCTGTCTCGACTCATATTTGATATTTTGTAAATTGTTTTGTTATGTATAACTAGGCTGTTAGTTTTTTCGTTTGAATTGTTCACACTTTTCATGTCGGGCCTTTTATAGACGACTTTACAGTATCAGGTTTTGTCATTGTTGAAGGCCTTACGATTGTCTACATGACATGGCAAAAAGCTCTACAGAGCTTATGTTTGTAGTATTTCATGTAACCCGAATTAAAATAATTTTTTCTTATCTTATCTTATCTTATCTCTAATTGCTTACATCCACTTCATATTTGAACTCCGGTGGATAGTTGCCTTATTAGCAATCATATTCCATCTCTTCATTTTTATATTATATACGTGACTTCTAAACTCGTGTTTTCCTGAACAAGCATGAAATAATTTTCACTGGGCGTTAAAATTAGCAACAAACAATCAATCAATTTAAACTTGTGTTACATAAGAGGAAAACCATTTGATATTTATTTATTTGTTGAGGTGGGGGACAGAAGGATTTCATATATGAATATGGTTGCCTGGTAAGAGCTGAAAAATAGGCATGATTAGCGACAGATTGAAATGAATAATAATGCCCTCTCTTCCCTTCCCCATCCTTCATCTATAAATTTAAACTGACCACCACGGAATAGCCCATTAGTGTTGAAAGTAGCGTTAAACACCAATCAATCAAAATCCCTTCCCTAGAATATCAAATAATCGTCCCTTAACTGTTATTGTCCTTGTAGTTCTTATATTTATCCAGCTTATCGTCCTACAGGGATGTCCTACTAAGGCTGTCATACCATACAAACGTTTATAAAACAGCTCACATTCTAATATATCTGCATTCATAAATTTATTAATTTCATTTAGACTAAACGACGCCATGTTTGTTATGTGCCTCTGTCGTCAACCTATCAAAAAAGAAGAGGTAGAAGAGAGCCAGAAGATCTTCCCAATGCCAAAAAAAAAAAAAAACATGAAAAGGACTTCTTCTGGCTCACTTCCGAAGAACAAAAAAAAAACGCACCCCATTGATATGTTTTAAAAACGCCTTGCCCCTACCCTTTTTTCCAAAAAAATGGCATTAATAAATATATAAACATATATATAATCATCAAAATTAAAATGCTATTGTATTTTTATAAGACCTACTTTATTACATGACCTGGGACTAATGACATCTATCTATAAGTCCTAGCATACATTAATTATTATAATATGAATATGTTTCTTGTTTTAATAACCACATATGATACTATGCATGAGTCACCATTTATCAGGACATGAATTGGGTTTACATAGAGAGGATAAGGGACGACATCAGAAAATCAATGAAGGATGAAAAACTTAATTCAAATAGTTTGGGGGAAGGGGGTCAAAATTGCTGCAAGTTTTGTTTAATTAACATCGATTTTATATATATCCTTATTGGCCAATCAATTTTCCCAAATTAAGTTAAGGAGGGTGCGGGGGTGGGGGTAGGGTCAGTGAAAAAAACTATATGAATTAAAGTTTTTTTTATCCTACTTTGAACTTTTGATGTCGTCCCTAATGTGCAAAAAAAATAGATAAGGGGCGGGACCAAACCTATAGATAACATAATAAAGAAATGATGAAATATACAGAATACGTTGATCGACTTTTGGTTGCCTTATGTCCAGTGGCAAATATGTCACGCATGTTTAGGACAAATATAATAGAGATCAAAGGATAAAGAATAGAGTGAAATGGTAAAAACTAAAAGATATAGAATTATAGAAACGATCTTTGATCTGAAACCCCTACCCTCACACACACACCATAACCATTATTGCCAATACTCGCATATATACATCTCTATACAAATATCTAAACTTGAACCTACTCCCCCCTCCCCCTTCTAGACACCGAGGTTTTGGATCCGCCCCTGTTAAATGTGTCTAATTATATACATTTTGTACGGGTCTAGATAATAGCTAAACGTACAATCATATAATTTGTTGGATTCCTAATTATGTTATATAATGTGTCACAAAATAAACTTGTATACCCCCCTTCCCAATGCAGTATTGAAAAGTAAATCATTTAAAAGTCCTGAAGATAAAATATGTTTTGAAATATGCCCTGCATACTTATTTATGCAAAGACATATTGTAATTATTGAACTACTGTGGGGCTTGAAAAAAAATCTATTTAAGGGATTCGGAGACGAGAACAGTAAAAAAAAAAGCTCAGCAACGAATCATTAATGTAAAATGATTTGCAGCATAAGACATGAGAGCACATATTATAGATAGTATTAAATATGAAGTTCATGCCTCATATAGTGAAGTCCTATGTCATAGGACTATTGTTGTAACATGGGTGAGTAACTGGTTCCAATTTATCCTGAATTGTCTTTATTAAAGAATTAGTTCCGGAGTATAACAGCTTATGTCTCTACTTGTGGGTTTCTGGTTCTGCTGTCGTAATTAGGTGATTTTTTTCTACATGTAGTAAAAAGGGGGCTTAGTCCAAATAATTGTAACGTCCTGGATGCTTTTTATTCTTTTTTCATGTGTGCCTTCCTTCAACGTCTCTGAGGATCAAGAAAAGTAAAAAATGATATAGCACTAAAGAACGTCATGATTACATGTATCTGGACTTAGAAGGGGGAGGGGGCTAGCTATGTATTTTTTTTTATTTCAATGTGTAGACTGTAGGAGAGTTTCTTCAGAAAAGGTTTACATTGGAGGTGTTTTTGCCATGCACGCAGGCATCTGTTTCTATCCATGAACAAGTTGTGCGTCAAATTAATTATTATTACTTGTCACTCGCATTTTTTCCTCGTCCTGGCCATTATTGGCATTAACTTTAGTTAGAGGGGTGATATTCTGACGCGTTTTTTAATTCTTGGTCACTCAAGTTTAGAAAGAAAGGGGAGAAATCCAAACAATTACCGACCAATCACAAACGTTGTTGCAAATTTGACCTTATCACGTCAAAGAATTTCCCATAATGCAATTATTGCATATAAATAAAAACTACTATACCAATTGAATAAAAATATTGCATTCAAATGACATTTTATACCAATTGAATAAAAATATTGCATTTGAACGAAAATTATACCATATGAATGAAAAATTATACCATTTGAATGAAAAATTATACCATCTGAATAAAAATATTGCATTTAAATGAAAAATATACCATTCAAATAAAAAATATTGCATTTAAATGAAGAAATATACATGTACCAATTAAATAAGAAATATTGCATTTAAATGAAAATATCAAATTTTGCAACCAATACCATGCCATAGTTTTATAATTACTTGATGATATTTTATCTTTACATTATATGGTTTTGATATTACGTAATGATGTTTTGATATAACTCAATACGGAATAGTCATTACTTAATGATATTTCGATATTACACGATATGGTTTCGTATTGACTTGATTTAGTTTTGTCATTACTTTATATGGTTTTGTCATTACTCGATGTGGTTTCACCATTATTTAATGTGGTTGTGTCATTAGGCAATGTGGTTTTACATGATGTGGTTTTAATTTGTTATTTCGTAATGATGATTTGCCAATTCTTTATATGGCTTTAACATTACGTAATGATGTTTCAAAATTTGACGATTTTACACTACATGATGTGTTTGTTTCAGTATTTGATGTGGTCCTGTCATTCTTTGATGTGGTTATCACATTACTTGATGGAGGTTAAACCACGTGACCAATTTGGAAAACTAGTTCTATTTTTAAATAGATTTCCATGTTTTGTGCCTCGGGTGAGTGTGGCCATCCATCGAGTTAGAGTTCAAATTAAAGTTCGGGTAATTGTTCGAGTTAAACTTTGAGTTAGTCTTCGATTTCGAGTTAGAATTCAAGCCATTATTAGAATTAAAGTTCTAGTTAGCATTGAGTTTCGAGTTGAACTTCGAGTTTGAGTCACATTTAAAGGTAGAGTTCGAGTTACAATTCGACTTTAACTTTGAATTTTAGTCACCTTTGAGGTAGAGTTCGATTTAGACTCGAATTTGAGTCTCATTTAGATTAAGATTTGGAGTTGAAATTCGAGTTGTCTAATATAAGTTCGTATTTAAATGTTCTATCGCGGATCAAGGGCTTTTGCTCAGGCTTCCGAAAAGAAGGCTCAGGGGTATGCGTACAAAAGATAAACAATGTTACAGTATACAAAACACAACATAGAAATTGAAATAAAGTTAGATGTGGTGTGATTGCCAATGAGACAACTATCCACCAGAGTTTAAACCGTACAGCCTTCAACACACCGTATAGTCGGCTACAAAAGGCCACCACCACGTGAAAATGTGTAACAATTCAAACGAGAAAACTAACGGTCTAATTTATAACTGAACAATCTACGAAAAACAAATATGACACACAAGCATTGAACTACAGGCTACTGACTTGGGGCAGGCACATAAAGAAAGTGCACATGGCGGAGTTTAACATGTATGTGAGCGCTAAACCTTAACCTAACCTCGGACTTTAGTGTAACAGCACAACATAAGAAAAAAATGTAAAAAACAGTTTCAATTGGCTTAACTCAATAGACAATTGGCTTACTTCAATAGATCGGTATGACTGGGTAATATAAATCCATCGAGGGCTGGTCTCGGGTGCTGCGGAAGGGTAAGCAGATTCTGCTCAACGTGTGGCTCCCATCGTGTTATTCGTGAAAGTACAAACCCAGTGATTTGGTTTTATTTGGTAGTTCACATTCGAGGAAACGATGACGGGATTGTTGTTACGACAAAAACAGGAACGTATCCGTCGTCACCTGTGAAACAGATATTCCTAAATTTTTTTTTCAATTAGTGCGAGGTATATCAGAGAATGCAATTTATAAAAATAAAAGATTGATATTCGTATATGTTCAAATGATCATACACGCTAAAAAAAATCGGAGAATTCTTATTTTATAGAATTGATGCTTTGTCTCTTAGTCCGATCCCTCCCCCTTTCCCATTTCCCTGTAACTTTAGTGTGAGTTGATTTAAAGTGTCTCATTTGTTGACAATAAAGTACAAGTCTTTTGATTTGTATCGAGCCTGCGACATTAATGTAGCGGCAGTGAGACACAACAAATCTATATTCCGTCGTCGGTAGTGGCTTCGGCGTCTTCATCATTTAGATCGTTAGGTTTCTCGTTTGAATTGTTTTTACATTTTTCATTTCGGGATCTTTTAGAGCTTACTATGTGGTATGGGTTTTGCTCATTGTTGAAGACCATACAGTCACATATAGTTGTTAACTTCTACGTCATTTGGTATGTGGTTGGGAGTTATGTCTCATTGGCGATTATACCACATTTTCTTATTTTTATATAAGGTTTTTTTTTATTAATATTACCAAATTAAAATGTTTTGACATGATAAATTTGTAAACCTCCATGAATTGTTATAAAACTTGTATAGGAGTTGTTCTTCAAAATCAAGATAAAGCATCTACAGAAAAACATTTTTTTTTAAATTTTGTTTTTACCTATAAATGTACCGATAAATGTACAGTCAACATTACGCTTTTACACTGACAGCAGCAATATCAGGCAAGACACAGGGTTCCTTGGAATCTTTTACGAATCTATCATAATACTGCTTCCATTTGAGAACCTAGGGAAAAAACGGCAGGACCAAGTGGTTTGGGGATATCCCCCTTATGTCCGAAATGCTGTTAGTTATTTAGTACTTTTTTCTTATTTTTGTCTGCCGTTCCCTTTTTCATACCAATTAACTCTGAACAACAACTCGAACTTTAATTTGAACTTTAACTCAATGGATAGCGATACTCATCCAAAGCACATTAAACAAACGACATATGGAAATCAGTTTAAAAATAGAACATATTTTTTTTTCCGAAATGGTCACGTGGTTTTACCTCATCAAGTAATGTGATAACCACATCAAAGAATGACAGAACCACATCAAATATACTCTTATTACGGAAGCGTATATGTGCCGTGTCTTTGTGAGTTATTTTCTCCGTTTCACGAGTTTAAAATAACGAGTTGCTGACTTACTTCTCAACAACCCGACTTATAAAATCGCCCGTTAGTGTCCTAAAACGCAATATTACAAGTTGTATATTGCACGTAATGAGTTTGGTTTCTTAAACTTCGTGCTATATCAAAATAGTGTTACTCATTTCGATCGCGTTATGCGAGTTTTACTTTGCCAGTCTGTGTGTTCTTATAACCCGATTACGAGTTGTAGAACTCGAGTTTGTTTAGCCAAAAACACTAACACAAGTTCCTTAACTCGCCTCAATGCAATGTTTGCAATGTTTTGCGCCCTTTTCATTATCAAACTGGAGAAGCAATGGCGGAGGTGCGTATAAAATATTTCTGTTCTTATTTAACATTAATAATGCTAATAGTATGCTTGGAATGTTCAATAAAATGCTATCAGAACTTTCAAATTGAATTGATTCAAATGAGAACTAATTAAGACATCTGTTTTGATAGGGAAAATAACATCTTCGCTCCGGATGTTGAACAAAAGATTTCCATCTCTTAAGTTAGTTTATATGTATGGCAATATGACCAGTGTCAGTTCCTTAAGGAATATGGGCCTTGCTTTGTTAAGAGGACGACCGTTTGAGCGAGCTCCAGCGCGGGTTTCCTCTATTCAATATTTTCCGAAAAAGGGGGGTTGAACACCCTGAGTGACCCATAATCTGCCAATGAATTTAATATCTTTTATTGTACATTGAAAACTTAATCAGTGACCATCAAATGGCTCTATCTTCAAACTGTATCGCAGTGATTCAAATTTGAATCATAGTATTTCTATTAATTGTTTAGCATGGCCTCGCCTCCGAAGTTGCTTTATGTGAAATTACAACACTACCGTCTGTCAGTATTATTCTTGTGAACACTTCTGAACCAGCATGGTTTTATGGATTTTAACCAAATTTTGGTGTGTAGTTAGTTAGTCTGCATCAAGATCTAGAAACTTGTTGGTACCCTACACTTTATCAAACTATTGATTATTTCCTATTGATAATTAAGGTCAAAGGTCAAGATCACAACGAGACAAATCTTGTGGGCTCAAAAATCTTGTGAACACTGTAGTGTCAACATCGTTTTGAGGAATACTTACCAAACTTTTATTATTATAGTTAATTTTTATAGTTCTTTGAAACATCTAGATCCAGCTGCCATTTGATTTTCAAGGTCAAAGTTGAAAGTTCAAGGTCACAGTTGGATATAAAATATTTCTTTAAGATATATACATGGCGAATATATGTTCTGTCTTGCGATGTCCTTGTTATACCCAACCTTAATTTTCACGAAAGGGGCTGAACGTTTAAATGAGATATGCATTACCATAGGATTGAAAGCAATATTTTGTGCAATTTGACTAGTTTTTAACTATGTTATTTTTGTATTTATATAGATTTTCTGTGTTAACAACTTTTGAACTATTTGAAATACTAAGGAATTTATACCTCCAAGCACAGATTTCCTAAGCCGTATTTGGCCAAACTTTTCGGAACTTTTCAATGTTTTGAACTTTGTACTTTATTTGGCCTCATAGCTATTTTGATTCCAGCGTCACTGATGAGCCTTGTACAGACGAAACGCGCGTCTTGCGTAGAAAAAAAACAAGCCTGTTCTGGTACCTTTGACAATTCAGTGGTTCCCAGGATTTCAGAAATCACCATGACTTTTGGTTCAGTTAACCATTTTTCTTTACCGAACCAGATTCTTTTATACAGGAAATTTACACATATGATTTGCACAAAATTAATAAAATTCTACTGGTCATTTGGCTACAACTTAACTGGATCAAACCATTTTTACTGGACTTTCCTTATGTCTAGTGACCTTGGGAATGACTGCAATTTGATAATTATTTACATATGTTTTATACGAAACTACCTTTTAATTTGAAAATTTTATATTAACCTTGCATTTTTATTAGTCCAATGTGACCCCAGGAGACTCATTGAAAGTGAAAGCAGCACAAAATAAACAAAATACATGTATAGCAAAACAACAAAGGAAGTAAAAAGAAAATTTCAGCAAGCAAATGGAAATAGAAGATAGATGTAGCCCGAAGTCTTATATTATCGGACTGTAATTGAGAGCATAGTAAAGCTTTGTTATTTTTTTTATACTTTTAGGTAGATGTATTCCTGGTGTACCTCAACACACAACCGTCGAAGAAATTATTGAGTATTACTTTAAAAAATGTATACTGCTCACGAAATTTTAGGATTTCTTACTTTCTTGCATGGCATTGTTATCAGTAGAAGAACGTTGTGTTACAGAATAACAAAGAAACTAGGCTTAAAGGGGAATCGTGCGTCAAATAGCGGAATGGACATTTATCGGCAGATGAAATATTTGCTGAGAGAAGTATATTCCAATCTAGTGTATAGGTCATTGTGGAAACTTTTGAACACGCAGTGTGGTATTCGGGTTACACAAAAAGCGGTGATACTTATGCTAGGAGTGTTGGACCCTGAAGGCGTGTCATTGCGTTCATCTCATCGATTGAGGAGGAGGAGATATTGTAGTAAAGGTCCGAGCTTTACAACTCATATTGACGGGTACGATAAATTAAAACCCTTTGGGATAAGCATTCATGGTGCTGTTGATGGATTTTCAAGAAATATACTTTGGCTCAAAGCGATGCCTTCCAACAAAAACCCGCGTGTTGTAGCTCGCTTTTATATCGACTACATCAAAGAATTGAAAGGAGTGCTGCGGGTAGTTTGATGTGATGCCGGAACTGAAAATGTTGTTATTCGAGACATTCATATGGCTCTCCGTTCTTCGTATGTAGATCATATGTCTGGGAGTAATAGTTTTTCTGTTGAACGATCAACCGCCAACCAACGGATAGACATGCTTTGGAGTTTTTTAAAACGTATTTTACCCAATTTTGGAGGAATTTCTTTCATGATCTCATAGACGATGGGATGTTAAACAATGCAATTCCTATTCATCTTGAATGTATTAGATTTTGGTTTTGTAGATATCATCCAAACTCTTTTGAATATGTTTACAGAATACTGGAATTCTCACAGAATCCGTTCACAATGAAACCTGGAGGGAGTTACTGGAATTCCAGATGTTTTGTTCCATCAACCATTGTTGTATGATGCAGTTGATTATTCTTACCCCTTACCGTGTAGCAACATAAGCATAGACAGGATTTCAGAGGTGTATACGGAAACAGTGCCGATGAAAGGGTGTTCTGAAGAGTTTCTTAATTTGGTTGAACTGGCAACCGACACTAACAGAATTGAATTCCCAGAATTTACCACAATACAAAAATACAAAATGCCTTGATTATGTACCGTAACGGTTCTTTAATACACTTGTTAAATGAAATAAATTAAAATGAGATATACCTGTATATCAAGCCTGTCATTAACAAAATCAATCAAGAAGTGTTCGACTGCTTAGAAACTCTGTTGTCCGTCAGTCCGTCCAACCCCCATTTTTTTGTCCATCTTTGTCTGCTAAGCACACCCTACAAGTAAATTCTAGCGCCGATGGGGAGAAAATTCTTCACACTTATTGCATGCAAACGTTTGATATATATATATATATTCACGAATGCGTTTATAGTCCCATCCATCATTTAGATTAGGACCAATGCTTCTAAGATATAGTTTAAAATATTTCAAATCATACCGACTTTCCGACCTAAATACAAATCTAAGGATAAAAAGAAATAAATACGTTCGCCTCGTTGTGACCTACATAACTATTAACGAATCTAAGCTCAATGGTGGTCACCCGCGTAGAAAGTTATTATTTAATAGTTTAAAATTTAACCTCAGTCTATATACAAGGAATTGTTTTTTGTGTGTACAAGGGGAAGATTTTATTGACTTCTATGAAATGGGTGGTTTTATTATTGATCTTGAGCTTGATAATTTCGAATTGTAATGTTTAAGAAAATTTTAGTTCATATGTGGTGCTACTTCCTGTTTCCCGATAGTTTGAAATTTATAACCACATTGTACTTTTAAGCAAAATTATTTTCAAAAGTTTTCACTGAGTAACCATTATACGAAAGAAAACCATGTAAAAAGATAGAACCAATTGTTCAGAGAACAATTGAAGGTCTTTCCACTATTAGATTGATGATTAATGAAAACAAAAATAAAACTATAAAAAAAAGTTAAGGGCTCAAAAGATGATTTATCTTCCCCTTATTTCCAATATATATGGTTTATATGCATTAAAAACTTGAAATAAGGCAAAAGAAAAGCCACTTCCGGTTTGAAATTTTTTACTTCCGGTTTAACTTGAAAGATAATTTTATACTGATTCCGGAAAGATATGGTTTGTAGGTACTCTTGTGTAAAATATGGGAGTTATTTTACCACTGCCAGTTTACAACATGATACTTCCGGTCTCAATTAAGCCATTGTCTACCAACATTCCAAAACTGAAAAATAATGCATTTTTTCAATGATAATTTGCAAAAAACATTACTTCCGATTTGGTCAAGGTCACTTCCGGTTGACCCTTTCCAAGGTCAAATACTTCTGATCTGGTATATGGTTTGTAGGGACTTTTATGTGGGAAAAGGGAGATAATCTATCACTTTCGGTTTACAAAATGATATTCCGGTCTCATGAAAGGTTGTTTTATACCAAGATTCCAAAAACTATATTAAAATTATGCCTTTTTTCAATGAAAATTTGCAGAAAACACTACATCCGGCTTGGTCAAGGTCACTTCCGTTTGACCATTTTCAAAGTCAAATACTTCCAATCATTTCATAAAAGACCATTTAGTTCTGTAATGTTTTAGTATCATCTTACAATCAATTTATATGTTTATTTAACACATAAGAGGCTCATATAAGAACTCATCCAATTGCTTCTGACCAAATGTACCACTTCTTCCTCTTATTAATTCAAACATTTTGCACTATTTCTTTTGTCTATATATATTTTTTTTAAATTTTAGTGCAGAGGATTCCTCTTAAAAAGCAAAATTTAGAATATGACCTTGACCTTTTGCATTGACCTCAATGTTCATGGTAAGGATCTCAAATCAAAAGACCCTTGGTCTCTATCTCTCAAAGTTGATGATTTCCACATATATTTCCTTTATGTCAGATACAAAAGGGGAAATAACTCGCATATGGAGTCTGCAGACAGCTTTGGTTAAAATTATACTCGACATCCAGAGGATGTAATGAACAATTGGTAAAAAATGATGGCGCTTTCTTTTACGGTTACAGAGTAGATAATTCTACAAGCAAAACAGCGATTGGGGATGGTCTCTCACAAAGAAAATAGAAAGTCTTCACAGGGTCAATGGTCAAAGAGCATAAACTATACAATATCATATACAAAAAATCAAAGCGACAACTTGCGTAAGAAACAAGATTTTTTGGGCGGGATAAAATAATAATAATCAGAAGAATATCAAAAGGTGTTTTCACAGAAATGTCGAAAGACCTTATAACGATAGAACCAATTGTTCAGAGAACAATTGAAGGTTTTTCCACTTATAGATTGAGGATTGATGATAAGAAAAGTTAAATATTTAAAAAGGGTAAAGAAGGGGTCAAAAATGGTTAATCGTACCCTGATCCCAAATATTTATGGTTTCTATGCATTTTAACATGAAAAAGGCAATAAAATAGCCACTTCAGGTTAGAAAATGTGTCTTACTTAAAAGATAATTTTATCCTGATTCCGAAATATATGATTTGTAAGGACTTTTATGTGAAATAAGGGAGATATTCTACCAATTCCGGTTTACAAATTTATATGTCCGGTCTCATTAATGGCATTTTATACCAAGATTCCAAAACTATATGAAAACAAGAGTGAACACATTGAAATATGTCTTGCCTGTTCTAGTGTTTTCTCAATTGAATTTATGTTGACACTTGCCAGACAGACATATATATCGTACAACAAATATATCTACTATCTACTATATTCTACTATCCTATAGTATCTGAAAAAGCAGACCAAAATCAGAGAAATTCAACATTAACCAACGAAACATGAAAATAAGGTCAAGGTCAGACGAAACCTTCCAGACACTATAATCATTCCATAAACCAAGAATAGTTCACCTATTTCTTATAGTATCTGAAAAACATACCAAACAAGAAAAGAAAAACATTGACCAATGAACCTTGAAAATGAGGTCAAGGTCAGATTAATACTACCAGACAGACATGTACACCTTACAACCATTCCATATATTAAATATAATTGACTGAATACTTTTAGAATCCCAGAAATAAACCAAAACACCTAAAAATAACTTTGATCACTGAACCATGAAAATGAGGTCAAGGCCAGATGACACCTGTCAGTTTGAGGTTGACACCTTACAATCATTCCATATACCAAATATAGGAGACGTATTGCTTATGGTAGCAATACACAGTTAGCGACAAAGTTATAATTTTCACTCATAAATGTTAGCCATCCTCTTTTCCTTGCTTTTTAATAGTAAAAGCTTAATGTTTGGGTCATATATGTGCATATGTCTATAATAAGAATCTTCCAAAGATTCTATTTTCAATGCTGAAAATGATAAAATTTCATAGATTGTTGGTGTATCCATGGCAACAATCTGCATTTATTTTCTATAGTGCTAAAATGGGGTGAATGTGTCATATGTTTCCCCAAAATTTGGTCCAAACTAGAATTTCAATGCCCTTGAGTGATACATTTTCTTATGCTATTAACATCTATCAAAAGATATAAGAAAAATCATATGTCTTTCGCCTCGATTTTTCGTAAAATTGCGTTGAAAAGTTCTTCTTAAAAACTGTTTAAAAACATTACTATAATTTCTGGACCAATGATCGGAATGGATACCAATATGGGGACTGCCAAACACAAAATGGCCCATAAAACATAATCAACACATCTTTGATGATCAAACAAACACATTTTGAGGGTTCATTTTTACGTCAGCTATCTTAAAATGAATTTTATTGTGCAAAATCTGTCATATTAAAAAAAAAAAAAAAATACCATTGCCATAATGCGAAACTAAACTCCTAACTGTTAATTGGTATTTATAGTATCTGATATATATATGTACTTGACCACGAAAATTGTTCACTGATCCATGAAATGAGGTTAAAGTCAAGTGAAAACTTTATAACAGGCATGAGGACCTTGCAATGTACGCACATACACAATTTAGTTACCCTATTACTTATAATAAGAGAGAAATAAACATAACAAAAAATCGGAACTTTTTATTCAAGTAGTCACTGATCCATGAAAACGAGGTCAAGGACATTTGTAATATGTAATATAAGAGACAGACAGTTCGTAACATAAGGCATCTATATACAAAGTATGAAGCATCCAGGTCTTCAACAATCAGAAATACTAAGCTTTTAAGACAAGAGCTAACGTGTAACATTATGCAGTTCTTATGTTATAACTTCAAAGTTCAATATAATTTGAAATACAAATGGACAGTAATTTAATATGATAACTAGCAAAGCTTAACTCGCGGAAAATATTGTTATTCTACAACGTGACTTTGTAAGTACGTGTTATGGCTTTAGGGAAAGCCTATACTTTTGGCAGGTTGTCATCGTGTAGTGGTCAGTTAATTAACATTTATAGTTTTGTATTAAATGAACTTCAATGCTTAGCTTATGGAAGCAAAAGTAATGACCACTGTTTATGACACATTTATATACCGTTTTTGGCTTTCTAAAAGTAAGAACCTTTCAACGGTAGAAACAAACAACATTCTTTCTAAATTTTAGTCACTTTTGTAGAACTATAAAAGGAACTACCTCGGACCGACAGTTTAGAACTAAGATTGTTTTTTAACAATAATTTGCAATAAAAACTGTGTTGGATATAAATATAGAGTATCAAATGGGAATAAGGTTATTTTTCACAGTAGATCAACTGGTAAAACCCTAAAATGACACCATCATCACTTTGATTGAGAAGGGAATGGAGTCCATCCATGATATTCATTTAACAGATCTGTTAAGTGTGTTTTATGTGTGTTTCAATGCATGGAATTCATTATAGAATTTTGGCCAAGTCACAGAATTATAAAGAAAGACATCAGATTTTTTTCTCTTTTAATCACTTTACCATCTCTAAAACTGATCATAAAAACTTGCATCCATTCCACGATATAAAAAAAAAAGATATAAAAAATCATATAAAAAAATCATGCATACTTTGCAGCATATAAATGTTTAAAAAAGTGTTTAAATGTAAATAATAAAATGCTTTGCCAAGCTTGATGTAACCAAATGTCTACAGACAACATTAACAACATGATGGCCATATAAGAATGCAAATTTTTAGCAGTCAGTCCTATAAAAAAATCACAGAACAATGCTTGCATACCTTGCATTATATAAATTAAACAAAATATAACAAAAACAAATATTGTTTGCTGAAAACAATCAATTAACAAAGTTGACAGTTTATATATAAAATGTAACAAGAATGGACACACTGATATGTCTTGCCTGTATAAGTGTTCATACATGTATTTGAATTCATATGAAAAGTCAATCAAAGCATTACATTATCATTTCAATTATCTGTGTACATGGGGTCAAGGTGAGATTAACCCTTTAGGCAGACATGTAGGCTTTACAATCATTCCAAATTTAGTTAACCCAATGCTTCAAGTATCATTGAAAAAAAAAAACTTAATCCAGAAAACTGAATTTTGCCCAATAAAGTATAAAATATGGTCAAGGCAAGATGAAAGCTGTAAGACAGACAACTTACAAATATTCAATACACAAGATATAATTGATTTTTCACTTAAAGGTGTAATACCACCAAAACAAGTGACGTCTCTTCCGTTTTCATGTAATCAAGAGGCTAGAAAATAATCCCCTTAGTTTGACAGTTGTGAGGTATTAAACCCTGCATTTCACTGCAGATCTTTTTTTCTGAGGCAGAAATGTTTATATTAGGATCATAATGGCATCAGTATTTTTTTATTTGATGTTTCTGTAAAATATCTGTGCAATATTAGGCGACGTCACGGTTTATGATTGTAAACATGAAAATTAAAGTAAAGAAATGGCAATGTGACATCCACTGAATTTTATTTTCTTATATGCAATGAAACCTTGTGTGAATTTTTCACAGTTTCATTGGACAGAAATAAACTTGATTCAGGACAATTATGAAATTTTTTGAAACAAAGATAAATCCTGTACAATTTTTTGAAAACCTTTAATTTAACAAAGACTGATAGGGAAACAAGTTTGGTGGTATGACACCTTAAAGTATCTGTGAAACTGGTTAAACTCCCTGAATCCCTAACCTGTAATGTTTTGCTAAAAATCTTTCATCACTGATTAATTTGGTTTTTAATGTATACTGTGTGCTTAAATAGGCTATTTAAATGTTCTTTGTAACTATCATGTTTTCTTCAAAAGACAAAAAAAAATCATGTTAACCCTATGTTTTATTTAATCCATAGTAGCTATGTTTCATGACATACAACATTAACTTAATACTAAATACTCTGAAACTCATTTAAATTGATCCAGCTGTTTCAAAGGAGATTTTTTTTAATGTTAGCAAACATTATGAACAAATTGGTAAAAATGTCTTAAAAAGGCAATACATGTATCTCCTTAAGGGGTCAATTGACAGATTTGGTGGTGTTTACAGTTTATAATAATCAAGATAATGACCAAATCTGCAAAATTTCCTTAAAATTGTTAATTCAGGTTAATAACCTAAAACAAAGATACCAGTGCGGCTGACACTTTCAATACAGGTAGACGTTGACCTAATGAACACTTTAACTCCTTGTCAGATTTGCCCAAAATGCTTAAGTTTTTGAGATATATGCCAAAAACCGTATTTTACCCTAGATCATTCAGCTGAAGTTTAGTTGAAATTGGTTCAGCAGAAGATTTTTCAAAGTTAGCAAACGTGATGAACAAATGTGTAAAACTGTAATAAAAGTGTAATAACTCGTTCAGGGGTTAATTGAACTTATTGTAGATCTTACTTTTCTGAACATTTTTGCTGTTTATAGTTTCTCTCTATGTATAATAATATTCAAGATAATAACCAAGATAATAACCAAAAACTGCAAAATTTCCTTGAAATTACCTATAAAGTGGCAGCAACCCAAAATCGATTTTTTTGATTCGTCTGAAATTTTATGGCTGATAGAGCTTGACCTAATGAACATTTTTACCACCTGTACGTCAGATTTGCTCTCAAATGCTTTAGTTTTTAAAATATTAGCCAAAAACTGCATTTTACCCTATGTTCTATATTTAGCCATGGCAGCCATGTTTTTGACGAAACAGAAAATAAAACACAAACTTTATTCTAGATACAGGAAGCTCATTTGATTTGTTTAATTGTCCCATACAAGAATATATATGGGTTAGGGTGGTGATCTCGACCGTCTTCAAGATATAAAACATTTTCAAACAGAAGGGGTGGTGCAGTAGTTTTCAGAGGAGAAGATCTTTAAAATAGTTTACACCAGACGACAAAAAGACGGACAAACGACAAGACAATGACGAAGGACGCCAAGTGATGAGAAAGGCTCACATTTCCTTTTAGGAAAGGTGAGCTAAAAATGAGTAAAGGTCAGAAGACAACTGCTAGACAGACAAACACACCTTACAATTATTCCATACACCAAATATAATTCATGTATTCTTGTATCCGAAAAAAGACCATATCAGAGAGAAATGTAACATTGACCCGAGTAAACCATTAAAATAAGGTCAAGGGCAGATGCCATCTTAATATTCATTATGTTAACCAAATATAGTTTGCCTATTTCTTGCATCTAAAAAAACAGACCATATAAGAAAACAAAATTATGAATGAACCATAAAAATGAGGTCAAGGTCAGACGATTACTGCTAAACAACATGTACACCTTAAAAACCACTCCATTAACCGAATATAATATAATGACTGCTTGGTATCTCAAAACTAAACCAAACCACAAAAAATTAACTTCTACCACTTTAACATGAAAATGGGGTCAAGGTCAGACAACACTATAGTAGAACATGCAGTACACCTTTAATACAATCATTCCATATACTAAATATATGGACTTGACCTATGAAAACTAAACTTGTTCACTGATCCATGAAATGAGGTAATGTTAAAACTGTCTTTACAGGCACAAGGATTTTCCAAGATACCACAAATACATCTTATTACTCACAATAATAGAAAAATTAACAACGCAATGAACAACTTTTTTTCAAAAAGTCACTGAACTATGAAAATGAGGTCATGAACAACAGACTGAAAGTTCATAACATAAAGCATCTATAGTGTATGAAGGATCCAGATCATATAAGTAACCAACTGATATATTTGGGTAAAACACATTAAAGGGCAACAGTAGTGTTGCACTTGAGATCAAAAATAAAAGTTAACATAATAGAAAAATCATTTGTGACCCTGAATAAGTAATACATAAAATTCGTAAAACTCATTTGGTTAGTGGGAAAAATAATGAGAAGTTGTTTAAATTATCCTTTGTAACCAGTAAGATAAGTGCTGGTTACGGACACTACTTGTAAATATAACCTCTTAATACTTATGTATTTAATGACCTATCATAAGTGTTGAGCATAACTATGATTCTTATACAACTAATTAACAAAATACAAAACCAAAAATCACAGGGAAAAAATTACATCTTTCACATTTTACAAAATTACTACCCTCTTTCTTGCAAAGTAAAAAAAAATAGGAATGTTATAATAACTGCACAGCTCTTAAAATGAGAGATTATATACATGTAACCCATCAAAACCATCAGGATTTTACCTATTATTCATGGGAATATAAATCACCGTACAAAATGGTATCTAAAATGAACTCAAAAGTTAATCATTAAGAATCATTTTTCAAAGGTAACATATCAAATTAATGTATTTTTCTATTAATGTTTACATTTTTAACACCAGAATGCTGCTGGATTGTAAATGAATTTATGTAATTAAAGTTATATAAATGAAAACAAACAAGACATATTGACATTGACAGGACTGAGTAAGTCATTTCAAATCTGAGGTAAAACTTTAAAAATATCTAAACAGAACAAGTGCTATGCACTTCAGGAATGATTAAAAAATGAATTTCTGAACAGACAATTCTTTAAAATACACTTGTTTACTAGAATTCTGATGGTTATATATACTACGCACTGACTACAATTTCCGACAATTTTCTAATGATAACATAATTTTTGTGAATAAAAGAATAGTCATTAATACTGAATTTCGTGAAAAGTAAGTTTTTTTAACATTTCACACTACCTAAATTGTAGATGAAGTAAAAATAAGTCATAATTTACCTTAATATACTTAAGTTCATTGAATTAAATTATAAAGTGTATTTCATAAATGTCATATGCTTGCATCAAATACAGATATTTGACAAATCTACATGCTATTACACATAGTACAAACTATTTGGAGGAAGGAAAAACAATAAATTATGAAAACTGAAAAAGTTATTAAATGTTTTGGCCCTTGAAGTAAAGAATGCCCTTGGTAACGAACACTACAAAAATAATCTGAAGATATAAACATTGAAAAATAACATACAAATTCATTTTTTGGATTAATTTTCTTGATATAACATATAACAAATGAACTTATTTTGTGTGTTCATGGCTGATACCAAAATGGGGGCTTTACAATAAGATTTTTCAATTTCAAATTAGTCTGTCAAGAATTATTATCAGCTCAAATATTATAAGTATTTTACTGCTTTCATTTATTATTTTTAGATTTAATCAAACTACACTTTTTCAAAAAATATTTTTTTCTGCTTTGAAAATTTGAAAAAAAAATCTATATCAGTCAAAACATTAATGTAACTGTTTTCATTTTATTATTGTTATAGTTGAGTATGTTGAAATACATTTTTTGAAAAATCATGCAATTAATTTTATTTTCAAGGCCTAATATGATCAACACTAAATAAATTCAGAAATGCTTTTTAGACAAAACATATATGCTGGTTCAAAGGATGAGGTCTTTATATTTGGCCTATATATTACAGAAATGTGAAATTGTGATTTTAGATTTTCTATTTGGTCTGTATAAAAATTGATCAAGGTGATTACCAGTTTTTTTTTATGAAAATATTTAGATATTTGCATTTTTTTTCTATTATTGTTTTTGGACATACAAATATAGAGCACGTACATGCAAGAACCAACAAGATAATTTACAATAATGTTTGTAGATATATTTCATGTCAATATCTTCGTGGTTCTTGAATGTGCTCAATATTTCCCATTCCCAAACATGCATGAAACTATGCTCATTTTCACACTTTGAAAAAAAAAAAAAAAACAATTGCTATCTTTCTACCTCATCCTTTGAACCAGCATATATGTTTGTCTAAAACTTACAAACATCAAGCATTTTACATTTACACTCCTATTACAAAAAGTACAATCTATCAACATGAATAATAACTTATAGAAACATGGAACACACTTTGTCAATTTCCCCCCTACAGGATGGACAGTTTTGCCCCATATTTTCAACTTGCAATGCAGACATGACAAAATATGTGACCGCAAGGTGACAGGTAGGCATCCCTTTCCCGGTCGACACAGATCTGACAGCGTCTGTCATATGAGAATGTAACCTGAAAAAAAAAAATACCAAAAGCTAAAATGTAACATAATCAACACTGTCAGAACTAGCAAAATTTGTGTATACTTTACTTGATCTGAATAATGTTGCTTCTGTACAACATCATTTTATTATAAATGATAGATTCCCAAATGTAGTTAAGGCGGGAGAGTGCTGCATGTTCCATAGTATCTCACTCAAGATGTCATAGTTTTAATATTAAATGGACTAGGAAAAACCCGTGGAAAATTGTCAGTCACGTGTATGTCATATAGTTAGCTTTAACCCCTGCATGCCAATAAGTGTCAAATAGTTCTTTGTTGCAATTTAAAGTTGAAATATGCATTATGCATGTGTTATGTTAGTTAAAGTAAGAAATATCTTTAAACACATTAATTCTACAAAGTATGATTTTGTGCACTTAAATTCACAATTATTTTTTATGTTTATACTGGCGTCTGTGTGCTTCGAATTTTTTTCTTTAAAAGGATTGCTGGCCATTTTGAAGTATTTCTACTACATTCATGATTGTATATTGCAATTTTGTAAGGGCAGAGAATAATAAGGTCTATGCAAGAAATGTAATAAAAATATAAAACAGATTAGGGCAGGCTTTAATGGGGTCGCAAAGGTTAATACAATACATTGTCAGGGAGTACAGAGTATAGGGGAAATTCAGGTTAATGCGGACATCAGGTAATTGCGGACACGTCATGTCAAAATATTATTGAGTATAAAATTAGATCAACTTATGTTCGTAAACCTGTGTCTTTTGGTTGAATGTTACACGTACGAAATAAGTAGTAGGATTCCACCTAGAAACTAGTAGGAAAGTAGTAGGAATCTACCTAGAATCAAAGATTCTATATAGAAAGTACGCGGACAGGGAAAATGAACAAAATTCTGACTGGATTTTTTATTTTCTCACTAGCAAAATCCTACCATCTAGCAGGAATTTTAAAAGTCTGTATGGATTTTTTCTGTTTTGAAAATCTTAAGTGGGAATTTAGACAGAAAATATGATTAGATTATTCATTTTCCTACTACAAGATTCATACTATAATTTATTTATTCTTACTAGAAAATCTTTCTACATGGATTCCTGTTTGCTAATGACACAAATTTTGCTGTGTTGAATGCAACCAAGTTCCAGTTCACAAATTCAAAAGTTGGAGGAAGAAGAATGAAAAGTTGTGTTGGAACACAACACTGCAAGGGTCAAACAACTACAATATTGAAATTGAGAAAATATGGCTCATGTAGATTGAAGGTAATTTTTATACTTTTATGATGAAATTTTTGATCTGTTTGCCAATATATTTAGGAATCAGTTAATTCAACATAGTGCATAATTTTACTCATTATTTGTTCATATAACTCTTTAATTACATCTAATCAACATTTTTACCCATCTACATATATAACACAATTTCTAGCTTGGATCGATATATCACAGTTTCCTCATACATTTCAAAAGTCAACTGTTTTTAAATGAATCTATTCCATGCATTTCCTTTGTT
The DNA here is from genome assembly GCA_017311375.1 of Mytilus coruscus. Lineage (NCBI taxonomy): Eukaryota > Metazoa > Mollusca > Bivalvia > Mytilida > Mytilidae > Mytilus > Mytilus coruscus. The sequence goes on from CM029600.1 coordinate 35,461,377, forward strand.
CTTTGTTGTTAAATGATTGACCCAGTTGTGTATAAAACTTTGTGAATATACACTTACATTTTGTATATTTTTAGATTCCTTCTAGAACATATTTTGTTCTATGTGGAATTTTGAAAAATTCCTACCAGGTTTTCTAGTAGGAATTTTAATTTCCCTGCTAATTTAAATTTTTCGGCTATTTTCTGTGTGGAATCCTACTACTGTCTGACTAGAAAATAACCCTCATGAATTTTTCTGTCTGATTTCTGTCTTAAAATGTCTATAAAATGGCTTAGAGTTGTCTTAATATTGACTTATAGACATTTTCATGTCTGGATAATGTCTTTATTCAATATTAAGCATAAATTCAGAAATATGAACGATTTCTTATTGACTTAATTTCAGGTAACAAATAAATAAGTCTTAATTCATTCTTATTTATTCTGAAAGTTGTCTTATCATATAGTATATTCCTTTCATATCATTTGTAAGTTCTGAATATGTTCTTATACTTTAAGTATATGAAAAAATGCATTTATGAATTCTGATAATTATCTTACATTCAAAATTGAAGAAAAAAAAGTTTCAAATTCTGAATATTGTCTTTCTTTAATAAATAAATAGTTTCAAGTATTTATATTCTGAATCATGTCTTACAAAAGTTATGAAATTCTCTATATATAAATGTTTAAATCATATTGTTGTGAAAGATAATATTATGTTCATGTTGTTTTATTTAGATGAATTTCAAAACATTAGTTCAGAATGTTCATATCGAAGAAATTATCCTTTTGTGAAGTAAGAAACTACATGATTGACATTTATAATTTTATTTTCCTGTCCTTTTTATTTTTAAACTTGACAAGGCAATCAAGTTTATTTAAGTATCAAAATACCATACTTCTTATTGCACACTTGATAAGAAATTAACCCTTTTTCACCTTCAAAAACAGTAACAGTTTAAATTCAGGGATAGCCTTAATAAGATTATTTGAACTGGCCATCCAAGCAGCTAATACTTTTTTTAAAATTCACTTCCCCTTCCAGATTTTTGCTGTCCCTTCAAAATTGAGAAGAAATTACAGCCTAGATCTGTAGTTACGTGTTTACATTACAAAAACCTCCAAGATCAATATTGTTTCACATTTAAGAAAAGTGGATGTAAAATTTTATTGGATTTGGACTAGATTTTGACATGAACATTATCTGAACAAAAATTTTTGTCTTAGAATTTCTGTAAATAGTATATACTTCTTTCTTTTATTTTATATCTTTTGGTTTTCAATTTAACAGTTGAAATTTCGTCACCTGCGGCGATTTTTTAAATATATTTTTTGTATTTGATCAGCAAACTCAGAACTAGCCTTATCCGTTTCCGGAATCTGTTCCGATATTGCATTAATCTACATTTCCGGTTTTTACAGCGGCCATTTGTCGAAGTTGTAAATTGTCAGTCGGATATGTTTATACTCGGTTTTTGACATTATTTGTTTGCGATTTTCGAAATAAAGCTAGCGGTTGAACAAAAAGAACATCACTGTCATGAATAATATAAGTTAAAACGTAATTTGAAAAATTTTCAATCCGGCGGGCAGCTGTTGTTTGGGAATTTTTCCTCCCGAACATATTAACACCAAAATGTCTTGCCGGGCGTCAATATCTTGGTGCCAAAGCATCTATAGAAATTCAACATTTGAAAAAGGGAACTTACGTTGAAACTATTTGCAATTTGTTCTGTCCGTTTTTGCAGCGTTGCACAGTAGTCAGTACTACCAGTGTCCGTTTAAGCTTTAGAAGAAGTTTTCTGACTCTCTCTCCAAGTTCGTAAATATGCCTTTATTGTATTCCGGCATATAAAAGAACTCCGTAAAATATCAGATTAGTATTCGTTGTTGTCGTACTGAACGACAAGGAAACTAAACTATGCAATGTTGTTTACAAACATCGGTAGTCCAGTCAGTTTCATTGGTTGTTTATCTTAAACCGGAAATTACGTCAACAAAAAACTATTTAGGCGCCCAAGTACGATTTGTGGAATGGAGAGCCTTATTTTCCAATACTATTAAAAAATGAGGGGATGTACATGATATTTTTAAGCAAATTTGATGTTAAAAGTTTATTGAGACAATTTAGATAGCTATTTTTTAGCAGGGGTACTTGTTTATTTTTTAGGAACCAACAGTTTTACTTTGAAAAGGGGTGACATGACTTTGGGATGTGAGAAATAGGGGTTAAAAAGTGGGGATGTGGGATTAAGGGATTAAAAAGGGGGTGGTATGTGAGAGAATTAATGAAAAAAAGTGGGAAAAAAGGAGCAGGTGCACAATGGCATTATATGATTAAGAATCTGAGAGAGAGTTTTATTTCATTCTGATAAGTGGTTAAGGAGGAGATGCGGATACAAAGTGAAACATATTGTATGGGACGGACGGAAGGACGGACGAACGGAAGGACGGACTTCCCCATCACTATATACCTCCGCTTTACAAAGCGGGGGTATAACAAGTGTGGACACAGACAAGCATAGATAGTATCCAGCATTCAATGAGTATTGCATCAGGCAATACATAGTCCCCTACCAGTTAAAATTCATTGTTCTCGAAAACAAAATTTGAACTTCAGATGTGTAAATTGTCATGTTAAAACTATAGATACAAAATATCATATCAATATAATGTTAGTCAGGCATGACTAAAAAAAAGTGCAGAAAATTGATTAATTGTGTGATTTTTCTACGTCTAAGGATCATATAACTCTGCAAAATATCATCAAATCAGAACAAAATTTAAACTTGATCTATAACTTGTAATTGGTAAAACTATATATAAACCAAATATCAAATCAAAATCTAAGTCTGACCAAAAAAAATAGTGGAAATGTTTTTCTTGTATGAATTTTTAAGTCCAAGGACCATTACTCTGCGGATTTAGAGGGGCCCAAGGGGCCCAGGTCCCCCTTTTGTGTGAAAAATTTAGTTGCTTATATAGGAATCACTGAAGCATGACTTGAGCAGGCCCCCTCTTACAGCAGTTTCTGGCTCTGCGACCAATTTGTTTTTGATATGAGCCAATGAGTACATGCATGTACGTACCTTGTGGTTCCCATGTCTCCCCTGTTTTAAGCAACATGATGATGACATTTCTGTCTAAACTTTCAAAGTAATCATTATCTATTTCAATTCCATCCGAATCCAGGACAAGACTTAATGTTGATGTTGAATCTCCTCTTATAAACTTTTCTCGGCCTAAATAAAAGGAAATTGAACAAAAATATTATTCTTATCAAATCTGAATGAATAATCATATTGCTTGCCAATTACCTGACCTAGTAGCCACCATATATCGATCTCCACTGATTCATTGAAATTCTGTCTGATGAACCGTAGGAGATGAATTGAAAGCGCTAACAGAAACAATGTTCGATTTATAATGTGATTTTTTTTGTGTTTTGTTATTTTCAAACTATATTTTCTGTACGAAGGACTTTTTATTTATCAATATATTATACTATATATATACAAATTAACAGTCCTCTGACTTAGACCTAGCTGCATAACATTGACACTTACAATACAAGTCATTGATTGGATTCAATAAATTTATGTCTAGCCAAAAATAGCAAATTTTACTACCATAGTAATTCCTCAAACCATGTATACTGGCAATACAATTCAATAATAGATCTAAATGCAATTAAAGTAATGGCTGATTGAAGTCAGAAACTTGGGTCATATGCATGCAAATCCAACTAGTTATGATATTTATTTCAAATTTTGTGAGGACTCTGGAGTGTGATTCAACACATTCCAAATACAATGGATGTATATATTTGTAGGACTCAAATGTATGGCGGGTTCCAAATCTAGGGCAGATTCCTAATCTATGGCAAATGTGACGTTACAAACGTCAAACAAATCAAATCTATGGCAGATTTTTGTTTTCTCCAAATGTATGGCAGATTTTTAAATTGCGTAATTTTCCGGGGGAAAGAGTAACATATAACGTCACAATTGAATAACGCCACATTACATCGTTGCCGCCGCTAACGATGATGGAACACATAGATTTGAATACCATTCCAGATGAAGGTATTTCCCTCGACAACAATTGGCGGATGGTTCAAAGAAAGATATGACCTATTATCTTGAAGAGGGACAAACTATGCTGTACCGGCCGAAGCCCGCGATGAACAAGGGCACCGCTTTTTTCAGTACCGGATATTTTAGAAAAGGAGTTATAGTAAATATTTTACTGTCTACGGCTGAATAAGTTTATAAAGTGAGAGATAAAATTATCGATAAAAAAGATGTATTAAAGATTAAAATAAATATTATTTGAAAATTCAAACTGTTTATTTTTATTTATCATTTTTGTTTTATAAAAAACTACCTTCTTGTTTGTTTAGGGACTTACTAGTTGGATTAATGAATGTTGGTTGCCATCAAGATTTGGTTGACCATTATGGAATGTTTATTTCACAAATGTTTATAGACATGCTCCCGTTGTCGTACATGTCCACTTGTTTAAGACAAGTCATTGGTCGTATATGTACTGCATTGTTTTACCATTTGCACAACATTTGCCATATTTTTTGGAAACCAAAAAAATCCGCCGTAGATTAGGAAATTACAAAACTTGCCATAGATTAGGATTGTAAAAAATCTGCCATAGATTTGGGTTGGCATGACGTCACATTTGCCATAGATTAGGAATCTGCCATAGATTTGGAAAACCACCATAGATTTGAGTCCTACATATATACCGGTAAAACATGCTTTGAAACATCAATTTACTTTTACCATGTTTACCGAGATTTAAGTTCCACAAGTAAGTGAGACACAGTACTATAATTAGCTATGACAAGGTATATGGGCAAGAATTCGCTAATGAAATTTTAGGGTCAAAAGTGTTTATACAATAAAAAAAAAAAGAAATCATGCAAATATGGAGAATAAACATTGTTTAAATATCAAAGTGGGTTAATCTTTATTGCCACATGCAAAAAAAATGGATCTAATTAAAAAAATCAACAAGAAATCAGCACTTGTTATGTGCCGCCAGTGGAAAACTGTAGACAAAAAGTGTGACATTTCTGCAGTGGCAAAACCCCAAGTCATATTTAGAATATGCCTGAAGAATTGTTCTACTGTAATAGTTGAAAATCAACTGCAAAATGATCGGTCTATCGATTAAAAACCCCATTTTGTACATAATCCGATTATTGCTGCAAATAAAATACGTTTGAAAATGGACAGGTGCATGTAACTTTTCGCGTCAACAAATGTTACACGCACCTTTTCATCAGCTAATAAGCTTTGGAAACACGTTATCGATCCAGCATTGCAAGTTTTCAAAGGTGTGAACAATGGGTTCAATTTGGATTTCATTTTCATCAATCAACTGAAGTTTGAAAAATATATCAGGTAAGAAAATTAATTTCATTTTCGTGTTAATACTGCCCAATAATACTAATCTTTTTAAAACAGTTTTATATTTTTTATAGTAAGCATTACCATAATGATTTTTTCCACATTTCAACCCGCTGACAATTACATTAAAAGGTGGCTTTGTCATCTTTCCCACTTGGCGTCTACCAGTGATCAAACAGATGATAAGAGAGTGGGACCAGGTTAGTTTGACCTCACAATGAAGTGTTACATGCACTTTCTGAGTAAATTAGGTTCTTTGATAATGATGTGTGACTTGCTTTGCAATTAAAAAAAAATATATATAAGTTTATCTTGTATTTAAACGGGTTTGACCCTTACGATGTTCATTCTATTGCTGGACAGATTTCTGTACATAACATTGACATGAAAATATTTACCAAGGAAAAGTGTCTATGATACATGCATGAGCTTTTTATTGTACGGTTTGCCTTATCAACCTAATTTTTTATATGAAATACCACAGATTAATTGCCAATAGATTAACTAGTACTTGTATTCCTTCTCAGCATCATGAAGATAACTGGTCACTTAATTTGAAAACATAAAAATTAACATTGACACGAGAATAAAAACAATATTACTTTATTACACTTAATGCATAATTGGCCAGTGCATAAAATTAAATCAAATATCAATACATGCTGAATTTCTTTACAGAGAATTTGTTGATCTTTTCTTGATTTCTAGACTTACAATATTTACTTGTAATTCTTATCGTTTAAAGGCATGTAACAATGACACATCTTCTGCGTCCAGGTTACATGCTACAACCTAATAAATGTGCATATAATTATTCAATCAATAAACTCTTGTTGAAATTTAAATTTGCTTATAAAAATGATATTAAAGAAATAAAGAAAGAGTTTTAATTATTTGTGTTTATTTTTTTCCTTGATTGACTTGCAATTTTTTCTCATCATTTGTTGGTGTTCCTGTCAATGTTACATGCATAACCAAGAATTATAATGTTTTAAAAAGCATTGATTTTCAAACCTCTAATATGAGCTTAATATTGAGTTTATAAATGACTAACAACTGAAATATTGTCATCACACAAATTATTCTTTCATGCTTATATGATAACTTTATAAGTAACATAGACAGCAATTTTTCGTGTCAGTCTTTTTTAAGTTACATGAGAAGATTTTACTGTGTCGAAATCAACAGTTAATCCAATTTTTAATATTCAAAGTTATTATTTTGATACCTATTTAAAAAAAAATAATGTATAAAGTAAACCCAAGGTTTACCATTAAACTTTTTTTCATTAAGAAATTGTGTATGTAACATTGACAGAGCTATTAAATTAGACTTTTACATATTCTGGCCAGTGTTAATGCATAAACAAAAATTACTGCCATATGAAGCTATTATTTTATTTCTATTTTACACAATTCAAGTGTTTGAATGTTTTCATGTTTAATTTGTCTTTTAACACTTGTTACTAACATTGAAAACAATATTTTGTGTCAAGATTTTTTTTATGTTACATGCTAAGGTATTACTTCGTTAAAGTCAGAGTTTTATATAATATTTTATAACCTAAGTGATTAATTGGATATTACTGGATAGCACTGATATTATTTACTCAAAAGTTGACTAGTAAGCACACTACTTTCATCTTATGGTCTTTGTATGTAACATTGACATACAACCTTTTACTTTTCTGTCAATGTTACACGCATGAACAGAACTGATAATATTTACTAACTCCTTTGCTACATAAAGATATTATTGATAATTTAACTTGTTTTACCCCCATCAAACTTCATCTTTATTTCTAAATATAGATATTCTTTTTAGAAGTCTTTTTTCTTCATTGACAACAAAATTGGTGTCAGTCTAGAAATTTAACATGCAATTTTTAATAAAAAATAATTTACAGGCAATATAAACCTAAGAAAGAAAAAGAGGATCAGCAATAAATGTGATGAAGAAAACTCTCAGGAAGAAGCTGCAAAAAATGCTAGACTTGCAAAAATGATGTCCCTGTCAGCCAGTCAGATGGTGATGTCCTTGCCAGCCAGTCAGATGGTGATGTCCCTGCCAGCCTGGCAGATGGTGATATACATATCAGTCAATCAGTTGGTGATGTTCCTGTCAGTCAGTCCATGATGTTCTTGTCAGCCAGTCACAGGGTAATGTCCCTGTCAGCCAACAGATGGTGATGTCCTAATCAGCCTGGCAGATGGTGATGTTCATATCAGTCAGTCAGTTGGTGATGTTCCTGTCAGTCAGTCAGTTGGTGATGTCCCTGTCAGCCAGTCATATGGTGATGTTCCTGTCAGTCAGTCAGATGGTGGTATCCCTGTCAGCCTGTCAGATTATGATGTCTGTGTTAGCCAGTCAGATAAGGTCCCTGTAAGTGAGTCAGGTGGTGACGGCTCAGTCAGCCAGTCTGATAGTAGTGTTTGCCTGTGACAGAAAATCAGACGATGATGAAAAAAGTAAAATCACAAAAATACTGAACTCCGAGGAAAATTCAAAAAGGAAAGTCCTCAATCAAATGGCAAAATCAAAAGTTCAAACACATCAAACGAATGGATAACAATTGTGATATTCCTGACTTGGTACAGGCATTTTCTTATGTAGAAAATGGTGGATTGAACCTGGTTTTAAAGCTAGCTAAACCTCTCACTTGTATGACAGTCGCATCAAATTTCATTATATTGACAACGATGTGTGAACAAAACAAACAAAATGACTGTGTATGCAGACATACTAATGACCTCCCATTTGACCATTTTACAGCAGTACAGAAGATAGTTATTTCAAAATCTTGTTTATTTATCCCTTTCAATCACCAGTCAATACATGTATTTACTCATGCTCATTATAGAAATCTTGAGGAGTTCAATTTGTAACATTTGTTTTTTAATTTGTTATGCCAATAATTGACATTCCAGAATTTCTGTTGCATTATAAGAGGTTCAGGCTCCTTCTGATTGCAAAATAACAATAATAAACTCATCATGGATACCAGAATTGAAATTTTGTAGGCCAGACACGCGTTTACGTCTACAAAAGATTCTTCCCTAGCGAGTATGAATCAAAAAAGTTAAAAAGGCCAAATAAAGTTGAAAACAGGACTGTAGTCTAGTGGGTGTTGGTTTTTTCTTCTGAATTGTTTTACACTGGTCGTTATGGGGCCCTATAAACTATGGCTTCCTGTAGTTTTGGTAACAAGTTTTCCAGATGAAATATGGCATTGAAAAATCGAAACAAGAAATTTGAGAGTTTGTATATTATTGTAATTTTATAACCTATGCATGGATTTTGGTTCCAATTGAGGGTAGACTAATTGTTGGGTTTTTTCTTTTTCTTTTCAGATAGATAGTTGAAGATGTTTGAGATAGAAAACAAGAAACAAGAAACTTGTTTTGAATGTTTGAAATAAAATTTATTTTTTAAACCTTAAAAAATTATTATAAATGTAAGATTAACCAGCAGAAATAAAGCGAGATATGGGGTAAAATCTATCAGACGACAACCTCTAAAAAGAGTGCTTTTTAGAAGTTATGAAACGGTTGAAAATAATATAATATTTTCCATAAATGCAGCAACTGCAGTATTAACCTCTCGTAGATGTGGAGCACCTAGATTTGTCCTTTTTTTGCCTTGGTTTTTCATACTATCAGTTTTAAGTGTAACTGAGTCGCATTGAGGGATACATGTATTTGTTTTGTACCCTTCTTTGTCAGTATTAGTTATTGAGTGAGAAAATTGTGGATGCTGATGGTTGTGTGGTTTTCTTTTCATCAATCTTATCCCTCAGCATAACAAAACGGGTTGCTTACTAATACTGATATAAAAATGTTTCATATTGTGGAAATTTTGAATGACTCCCTCATCAATTGATCTATATTCCGTCTTTTCCATATTTTCTGGTTATTTTGTCATTTGAATATCTTTTAATTTGGCCTTCCATGGTGAACACACGAACAAGCATAACTACTGGTACATGTATAGTTAAAAAATATGTCTGCTGTCAGAAATTTAGGTGAATGGTTTCGGTAACCACTATTTAAATAAGATCATTTATGAGAAATGTGGGAGTATAATTGTATAATTTACATTTAGGTGGTTGTTTGGAGGCTTTTTATATCTTTTAAGGTCAATTCTGGCATAGTTCATTATTCATACTTTTTTGAGTCCACGTTACATGCAACATTTTCGTCACTATTTCATGACAGAAAAGAGATAATTGCAAAAATATTGATAGAATTTTTTAATGTGAGGGTAACACAATGAACATGAGCCTTTTCATGTTCAGAAAGAAAATGATTCTTATTGTATTTATCTCTTAAACCTTGCATGTAACATTGACAGAAAAGTAGAGGAAACCTGTTTTCAAAAAAATTCTGAAAGCAATGAAAAAACACATTTTAGAGTTTAGATGATAGACAATGTTTTGTGATCAATATATATGATATTGAATGTTGAATGAGTTAGGGAATCATTAATCTCAACTTTGAAAAAGTGTCTATGTTACATGCTCTAAATTCATTTATTGCCTTTGTTCCAAACTGACGCAAGTTTAAAAATTATATATTTTGTTACAAATAGAAAGACGCTATTTGCAGCAATACTTTGTAAAAAATTTGGAAGCTTATCACGATTTTTGTTTTTTTTCTTACAATGTCACACTAAAGTAACATTAGCGAATTCCTGCCCATATATGCATGATTTCTAATGATACTTACATTTATGTATTAAATCAGCAAAATAATTTTCCACTATTCCTTTTCTAATAATCCGATTATTATCAAAAACCTTCACAGGTAATGACTGTTTACTCTACAATAGATAATTAAATCATGATATTATAAACGTTTTGCCTCCGAAGTGTTTTTCTGGATTTACCTTCATCAGGAAAACTCAAATCCGAATATTTGAAAGACAATGATGTATTAGAAACGAAACAGTTAAAGAGCTTTATGACCAAAAAGGACCAAAACAAATAGCAAAATATATCTAAGGTTTATGTGATTGGTATCTTTAATGAGTTTTCACTTCGACTTTAGCCCATGGAATGAATAGGTTGTATATTTATATTTCAGCTTTTCATTAATCAAACCATACACATGTCATAATGTCACAATGCTATTTAATTTACTTTTATCATTTTCATTTCAGAATTGCGGTTCCAGAATTCAATTGGTATATTGATAGTCATTGGAACAATTGACTTACTTGTTTTATTCGTTAGCGGAATGAGGTATTGATTAAAGTAAAGAAAAACAAAATATTCAGTCCTTCCGTTTCTATTTGAACATTTAAGCAAATAGGTTATTCCTATGCCCATTTTTAGTTTTGTACCATAGATATCTGGTAAGGAATTAGCTTAAAATGCTATAGGATAAGACCTCAAAGATGTTTAAAATACGGGAAAAAGAATACCAAAACAAATTTTATTCAGAAGTGGACAATAAATTCACCAAGAATAAGTCATATACATTTCACTAAGGACATTAACGAAATTGAATCAACTCAAAATGGAGTGAGAATGGCCTAAGATTTAAGATATTCAATAACAACATATTGATTAAATGAATTTAAATAAACATAGATTCTACCGATGCATTATGTGTGATACGATATTTATCTACTCGAGACAGTTAAATTGTCACATTTAAAACGCGAGGCTGGCCGAGCGATTTAAATATTTAAAATTTAAATGTCGAGAGTGGAGAAATATCGTATTGCTCAACATTTGGTGGTGGAATCTGTTTCTCTAAAGAGATTTAATGACGTCACAATAGGAAATTCAGAGGAAAGCAAGAACATTTGACGTCATAATCAAATTTTGACCAATGAAGAACTCAGATCAAACGAACCACACGTTGATTAAATAAAAATAATCAAAAGGATAATTACATTTTCTTATAAACTGATATAACAACAATATCGAAATGATGAGAATAGAGTAAATATATAACAAACTCTCTATTCATTTATTGAATCTTATTTTTTTTTCAGGATTGTCAGTCAAAAAGGATCCATAACCGGTAAGTATTTCTTTTGGAGTGTTGAAATGGATGTGCAGATGTTACATATTGCAGATCATTCATAATGGAATACAAAATTAAACTTTACTGTATGGAGTACTACGAACTAACATATTTACCTTTTGGTTCATTTAGAGGCTTCAAAATTGAACTAATATGGTCTGAACAATGTGATAATAGATTCGTCGTAAAGAACAAATTCAAGGAAAACCTTTTCCTCTCGAAACCCCTCAAATGATATCATGTCAATTATGTCAATTTTAATGAAAACACCGCAGTATTGTTATTGGTATTTAATATGTTTGTATTAAAATTTTTAACCCCAATTACTTAAACAAATTTCATAGAACAATGGGGATAATTCTGACAAATATATCATAACACTTAAAAAGGATAACTGGAAATACAAAAATATTGAAATATATAACTAAATAAGAGAGAACAGTAATTAATCGATGTTTAGATCAAATAAATCCATTAAAAAGATGCACATCACACCAATTATTAACCCTACTCACATTTAACTGTCTGTAAATCGTTCATTAATGTTCCCATGACTGATTACGCAAATGTTATGACCTTATCACAGGCTGTTGTTGGTTTTATTATTTTTTTTTAGTCAGTCCCTTTATTATTCACTATACGGTGTGGATTTTTTCGTTGTTGAAGGAAATACGCTGGCATGGAACCGTTTACATTTTGACCTTCGTTCTTCGGTGGATAATTGTCTCATGACCCTAGCAAACCTCCGTATTTTCAGTTTCAAATTAAAAATGAAAACTAATTTACAACTGGAAAAGATAGTTGTTTCTTTGAATTTCATGCTTAATATAATTTTGTATTACATGTTTCGATGAATTGCGATTGACGTCTTTATAGATATAAGAAGATGTGGTATGAGTGCCAATGAGACAACTCTCCATCTAAGTCACAATTTGTAAAAGTAAACCATTATAGGTCAAAGTACGTCCTTCAACTGGGAGCCTTGGCTCACACCGAACAGCAAGCTATTATACCATTGTAATTTGACGATCATTTCCCGTGGGTAAAATGCTGCTTAGTATTCTAATTTTATAAACAGACGAATTAAGAAAGGTTTGTTATTAATGAAGTCAGTACCAAAGTACTAATCTCTATACTGGTGATACCATCGGGGCTGATAGTCAACCAGCAGCGCTATAAACCCAGTGCAGTAAAATAACATGAATAATAAAGGAACGCTTTATAAATGTTTTGACTCCGAAGCGCTTTTCTGGAATTACCTTAATCAGGAACACTCAAAGTCGAATATTTGAAAAACAATCATGTATAAGAAACGAAGCAGTTAAAGAGCTTTATGAACAAAAAGGACCTAAACAAATAGCAAAATTTATCTAAGGTCTAACCTATGTAATTCATATATCTAATGAGTTTTCACTTTGACTTTAGTCTTTGGAAGGAAAAGGTTATAGATTCATATTTCAGCTTTCCATTAATCAACCCATACACATGTCATAATATCACAATGATATTTAATTTACTTTCATCATTTTCATTTTAGAAGTGTTGTTCCAGGAATTAATTGGTTTGATGATAGTCATTGGAACAATTGCCTTGCTTGTTTTATTTGTTAGCGCAATGAGGTATTGATTACAGTAAAGAAAAAACAAAATATTCAGTCCTTCCGTTTTTCTTTTTGAACATTTAAGCAAATAGGTTATTCCTATGCCCATTTTTAGTATTGTACCATAGATATCTGGTAAGGAATCAGCGTAAAATGTTATAGGATAAGACCTCAAAGATCAAAGATTTTTAAAATACGGGAATCAGAACACCAAAACAAATTTTATTCCGAAGTTCACAGTAAATTCACCAAGGATAAGTCATATATACATTTCACTAAGGACATTAACGAAATTGCACGAACTCAAAATGTAGCGAGACTGGCTTAAGATTTAAGAATGCGAATTCATTTATGGAATAACAACATATTGACTAAATAACTATGTATTTACTTTCAGGTATCACAGATCGAATTTATCTCATTGGCACTCACACCACATCTTCCTATATCTAATTACATGTAATAGCATTTAAAAACATATATTTAAAATGACCATCACAGTAAAATTCGTCAAATGGCAACAGAAATACATTACCTGGGCTTGAAAAACCAGGCTGTGAAGGAATTTTCAATGAAGAAAGCAACCGATATGACAACTCAGATTGCAGGAATTCATATCAGCAGATTATGATTTTGATCTTACTTAAAGTAATTGCTAGCATTCATTGATTCAGAATATATTGATTTATTTATTTTTCTGTTTGTAATTATGTTTTCGTTTTCAATTATATTAAACCGGTATTTTTTTTTGTTTCCTTTAATGTCTTCCATTGTATGTACTGTTGGTAATCTGATCATGACTAAAAGGGGACGACTGAAACTTAAACATACATCTATAACCTTCCCAGTGATTGCCACAAGATGTCGAATTCGTATTGTCATTCAAATAACATAGGGGTGAAAAAGTTGCTCATTTATTTTATTTCCAAAATATATATGTAAAGTGGACATTTTAATGAAATATGTAGTAAATGTTATTTTTTATTGGTTGCTGTACTTCAAGATAAAAAATCCTGCAGAAGGGTTTTTAACCGTTGAAATCTTATTATCGTATGGTGACCTAAAGTTGCATAAATCTACGTCATTTGGTCTTTGATGAAGAGTTGTCTCATTTGCAATTTATTTATTGAATCTTATATATTTTTTTTCCAGGATTGTTAGTCGAAAAGAATCCATAACCGATAAGTATTGCTTTTGGAGTGTTGAAATGGATGTGCAGATGTGACATTTTGCAGATCATGCGTCTCAAAAAGAAATTTATTCCATAATGGAATACAAAATTAAACTTTACTATATGGAGTACTATGAACTAACATATTTACCTTTTGGTTCATTTAGAGGCTTGAAAATTGAACAGATAGGAACCTGTTTTAATGATTGTCGTTTGTTGATGTGGTTCTTAAGTGTTTCTTGTTTCTCGTTTTTTGTATAGATTAGACCGTTGGTTTTCCTGTTTGAATTGTTTTACACTTGTCATGTTGGGGCCCTTTATAGCTTGCTGTTCGGTGTGAGCCACGGCTCCGTGTTGAAGGCCGTACTTTGACCTATATTTGTTTACTTTTTACACATTGTGACTTGGATGGAGAGTTGTCTCATTGGCACTCATACCACATCTTCTTATTTCTATTAACAATGTGATGATAGATTCGTCGTAAATAACAAATTCAAAGAAAACATTTTCCTCTCGAAACCCCTCAAATGATCATGATGATCATCATGTCAATTATGTCAATTTTAATGAAAACACCGCAGTATTGTTTTTGTTATTTTATATATTTGCATTAAGAATTTTTAGCCCCAATAAGTTAAACAAATTTCATAGTGCATGGGGATAGTTCTCAAAATATATCATGATGCATTAAAAGGATAACTGGAAATACATAAATATTGAAATATATAACTAAATAAGAGAGAACAGAAGTTAATCGATGTTCAGATCCCATAAATCCATTGAAAAGATGCACATCACAACAATTGTAAACACTACCCACATTTAACTGTCTGTAAATAGTTGATTAATGTTCCCATGAAATGTTATGAGCTTATCACAGGCTGTTGTTGTTTTTTTTTTTTTTTATTTTACTTTCTGTCGAGCCTTTTATAGTTCATTATACGGTGTGGGGTTTTCTCGTTTTTGAAAGAAATACACTGGCATGTGACCGTTCACATTTTGACCTGCGTTCTTCGGTGGATAATTGTCTCTTGACCCTATCAAAGCTCAATATTTTCAGTTTCGAATTAAAAATAAAACTAATCAACATCCGGAAAAGATAGTTGTTTCTTTAAATGTCATGCTTAATATATTTTTTGCATTACATGTTTCGATGAATTGCGATTTTATTGGATAGGTTAATTTACGTTTGATAACATTGTTGTTTGACGTTTAGTTCCCGTGGGTAAAATGCGGCTTAGTAATCAACATTTCTGAATTGATTTGAACTTAGTGTTTCGCTGTAAATAATTTTCTTTATAGATTATTACAAAGTACGGTAAGAAATATAAACTTTTAGATGAGTATAGTGTTATTTGTTTGAACTTTATCAAATAGCACAAAGCTCATTGAGGGCAAATCATTTGACATGGGAAAATGAAAACAGTTGTTTCGTGCGCTTTTAAACTACACAAACAGCCATTATTTATCTAAAGTGATACACTATATTGTTTATATGTAAGAGCAAAAAGCGAAGTAAATAAATGTAAATTAGAGAATAGATGTGCATTTAGACCATAAGTAATCACTCTACAACTTTCCGAATAATTTGTTTCTCTCATTTTTAATGCAGATACGTGCATACTGCCAAATACCAAACAGATACTTGAACAGAACAATTTTAAGACAAGGAATAGTACTTATTTTATAAATTACACCTTGAAATTTACAATAAGGTAGTTCACGATTTAAAAATATCACCATATTCATCATTTGCTGTCCGTTTAGTGGTTATAGGACACAAACATGACAAATAAGAAGATAAAGAACTGTACACATCCTCAGATATTTGCCTGTTTCGATGGTTTGGTTATTTTGATTTACTGATGTGACTAACAGTAAATAATTGATTGAAAATCTTACAAATACAAGCACCAAAATCTCTTTTTCCGCATTACACATCCACTCTACAACAAATACAAATTATGAACACAGTTCCAATTGCCTCAACCAGGTTTGCCGTATAGAACTAAAAGCATCAATTGAGGAACGGGTATTTTTGCCAAATCATAACTCTCAATTAACACAATTGTTTTAAATGTTTCTAAATTCATGTTTCTGATTAAAGAGAAATGTAATCCTATTTTCATTATTTCAGATACATTGTCACATTCACAAACCATGAACATAGCTACAAAAGAAATGAGACAGTACTTTCCAACACAAGTCGCAGATGAAGCTGTTCGTCAATGTAAATTGTGTATCAATCATAGCCCAGGGGTTGCCCATTGTAAAACCTGTAAACTGAACATCTGTACTGCTTGTAATAACCTACATAAAAAAGTATGGGCGTTACTGAAACATACTGTTTGTCCTTTTAACAAATTGTAAGTCAAATGCAATTTGATTAAATATGTTTTGTCAATTGAAAATGAATAAAACGGTCTTTAGCTATCTAACATCGATTGAACTCATCAATTTCAGAATACAAAATTGTGTTTCATTAAAAAAATTAGAAATGAGAAATGTTCCTAAATATATGGGACATTGCGGTTCTAATGTTTATAGTACACTACATTTAATTATCCTGATATTGATTTGATTGAGGGTTATCTTGACACAGTATACATTTGGTGATTACTTTTTTTCTTTAGATGTACATTTACAAGATTTGCTTGATCTAAAATATACCTTGCCGTTTCTAAAATTATATGAAAAGAGCGACGTTCCACAAAAGAAAGGAATCAATTTTCCCTTTTTAATTTATCGATTTTTATGTAATCACATTTTTTTCCATATTTTTATGATGACGTCAGCTATTGTGACATCGATGCTATAATTACGTCTTAGTTGAAAACAGAGGATTCTAGACGTGGTTATATATAATTCCTACATTGTATATGAATTATAAGGGAATTATAAGAATATTAGACGTTGCGAAAAAAAAATTGTAATTGTGTTTCCTATTTCATAGGTTAGATATGTGACAATTAAATAATTACATGACATTTTCCGTATCATGTCGATACGGCCGATTCGAAAATGCAATGAGAACTTAAGAGTATTCAACTGATTTATAATTATTTATTTGCCCATGATTTATTACTTTATTACGTTAATAAAAGAGAGGTGAAAGATACCAAAGGGACATTAAAACCCATAAGTCGAAAATAAACTGACAACGTCATGACTAAAAAGAAAAAGACCAACAGACAAACAATAGTACACAAAACAAAACATAGAAAACTAAAGACTGAGCAACACGAACCCCATTAAAACTAGGTGTGATCTCATGTACTCCGGAAGGGTAAGAAGATCTTGCTCCACATGTGGCACCCGTCGTATTGCTCATGTTAGTACAAACCCGGTATTAAGTCTAATTCTGTAGGTCACATTCCGGAAAAGGGAACGGGATTGTAGCTACGACATTAGGAACATAATAGCTTTTATAAACATGACAAAAATAGCAATAATATTCAGCTCAATAGATATAGGAAGATGTGGTGTGAGTGCCAATGAGACAACTCTCCATCCAAATAACAATTTATAAAAGTAAACCATTATAGGTCAATGTACGGCCTTTAACACGGAGCCTTGGCTCACACCGAACAACAAGCTATATAGGGCCCAAAAGTACTAGTGTAAAACCATTCAAACGGTAAAACCAACGGTCTAGTGTATATAAAAACGAGAAACGAGAAACACGTATAAATTACATAAACAAACGACAACTACTGTACATCAGATTCCTGACTTAGGACAGGTGCAAACATTTGCAGCGGGATTAAACGTTTTAATGGTACCAAACCTTCTCCCTTTTTCTGAAACAATAGTATAACATCACAACATAGAAAACACACGATAAAACATCAATTGGAAGGCTTAACTCAATCAAAACGTAAATTAACACACTATGAACGAATAAATTCGATCTGTGATACCTGAAAGTAAATACATAGTTAATAAAATATTAGGGACAAACATTCAAGGCCAAAAGCAAACAAACAAGTCCAAATAAAGCCATGACAATACACCACCGCGAAACCAATTTAACAAAACTGTGTGGCGGGGTTTCTGTGTATGTAAATTGTTACAGTATTTCTCATGAAAAATGATGTGATTAGAAAACAGTACAGGAACATATTCTTGTTCTGGCATCGCACAAAGAACATCAATTCCAAATCACAGACATGACGTCAATGAGACTATCATTGCTTTGATTTGATGAGCAGGGAAAAATAATATGTTATCCTGTCCTACGGGGCAAAATAAAAAGTTGTCCTGCCCTGCTGCGAAATTCCTTGCTCTCGTCATTTAAGCATTTGGCCATTTTGTTGTTATGACATATGCAAAAAAGGGCAATATTGTATATAGCTATATATATTTTGTTGTGATATTGCTTTATACCTGTATTGTCATTTATTATAGCTTCATCTTCATGTTCTTATATACTGTTTGATAGTGCAACTATGCGATTTTAACGTATATTCAAATCTAACTGCAGTCAGTTTGTTTCCGTAGAATTTTATTAATGACGTCAATAAAGGATACAGATTTGAGAAGTGTTTACGTCGTCCGCTTCAAATTCACAATTGATAATTTTTACCCAAATATATTTTAATAATTGTAATATTGTCTGTTACTACAAATTTTATTTGTACTCTGCTCGAATATGATAGAAATGATCGGCAAATCCTTACATTATACCTGAGTCTAAGCCTTGTACAAATAGTTTTTATATATCGTTTTCACCATTATCATATAAAATCATCATTATTTAAAAACAAATATAGATATATCCATACGAATGCATGTAAATAAGTTTTTTGTTGTTATTACTTTTTGTCTATGTAACGCTGTTATTATTGAGACACTTGTTTTCAGTTAAGGTGGATATAGTATGTTCAAAATTTTGAAAAGATTCATTTAGATAATTTCATTTCTTTATCAAATTGGAAAATGTGTTAGTATTTTCACTTAAAGGCTATAATCTGAGCACATGGAAATATTTAACTATTTTTAGATGTTTCAATCAGGAATTAATTGAGGAAGAATATAAAAAGGGAGTCAAACTCGTTAATTCTGTTAACTTTGAATAACTTTGAATAACTTTGAATAACTGTTAAATTTCTTTAACAATCGTTGAAAATAAAAGCCTACATGTACTGACATGAAAAAACCGTATTATAGTTTCTCAATAGGAATATTCATCCCGTTATTAAGCCATTTGGTTATCTCAAAACATTATGTAGTCATAACGATAAAGCAATTCTCAGCTTCAGTTAGTTTTGGTTTTTTTGTTAGTGGCTTTAAGTATGTCTTTAATATTAACGTGTTATGGTTTTTATTTTTGTTAGTGGCTTTAAGTGTGTCTTTAATATTTACGTGCTATGGTTTTTTTTAGTGGCTTTAAGTATGTCTTTAATATTTACGTGTTATAGTTTTATTGTGTTAGTGGCGGAGAATAATCTTTATATATTATTTTACCTTCTATTGTCTTTTAGTTTATGTTAAGTGATAATAGCTTGGCAATTATTGTCACATTAATCTATCATTATTAATATAACGAAACTATAAATAACTGTCATACAAGTGAGAGGTTTAGCTACAACCAGGTTTAACCCACCATTTTCTTCGAAAAACGCCTTTACCAAGTCAGGAATATGACTGTTGTATTTCACTCGTTTCATTGGTTGATAACGTTTAATCTTCAGTTTTTATGGACTCCCCCTTTTTGAATTTGCCTTGGAGTTCGGTATTTGTGTTATACTGTTTCACTTCCATCTTTGGTAACAGCTATACATCATTTGAACATCCAAGTAGTGTCATCTACTCCATATATTGCTTTTATGTCTGACTTACAATCAAACCAGTTAGAGATGTTTCAGTTTTAATCATGTAAAAAAAGTTAGTTTAATAGATAAAAAGACATGTATTATTTCATAAAATATGATAATGTCATTCTAATGTGAAAATGTTTATACAGAAACTTGCTTATCTGGGACAAATAAAATTCAGTCTGCTATCAAAACATTCATGGTTGACGCATCTTTCTAGTCTGTATAGCAGACACAAAAAGGTAAACTAATTTATAAAAAAATTGACAACAGTTCCTGTTAAATGAAAAACATTATAAAGCCCAGATAACAATATGTGTAATATATAGAAAATCAAAATTATTTACTTGTCAACTTATGAACAGATACCACTTGTTTCCGTATTAGTAGTTTAAATATCACTTCAATGATATACTCGGAAGATATCAGATTGAATTTATAGGAAATCAAAGATTGTTACTGTACCCAACGCTTTTCTTCATTACTGAATAATTTAAATACACTGACAAATAAACACTTGGGTTTAAAATGATTTTTGAATCAATATTAGATCACATCGATCCATTTTGTTAGGTAGTATGACCAACTTCTTTTGACAAGAGAACAATTCAAGTTAAGTCAAAATTGTTATCCGTAAGTAATTAGTTTTAATAATGAAATTTGTTTTTGCTTTAAATAAAATAAAACTGCGAGATAGAAAACGTCTAATACCTAAATAGAGATGAGGCAATAAACAATTTCCAAAATAACATGAATAATCTGGTCGCAGGACAGAGAAGTACCAAATTTAACGAAAGCATTTGTTGTCCATGTATATCAAATCTGAGATATGAATTTCATTATCTACATCGCTGTAAAGAATTGAAAAACACGAGTTTTCTATTATAATTGATATATTGTTTAATTGCTGATTTATTTTCACTCTTGATTATTTTTTTTCTATTTGAATAACTTATGGAATTTGTATAATTCCTTATGTTTTTGTTTATTTGTGTACTTATTTATAATGATTGATTGTACTTTTCCTTCACATTACTGTTTGTTACCAACGTACATATAGTGTATTATGTTAGTGTCATTTTTTATTCAAATAGTGTTTAAATATATCTTTATTTTATTTCTATTTTGAATTTACATGAGTAACACGATGAATGCACCTAGTGGACATACATAGGAGCAGGATCTGCTTTCCCTTCCGGAGCACCGGAGATCACCCCAGTGTTTGGTGGGTTTGTGTTGCTCAATCAGGTTGTGTCTTTCGGTCGTTTTTTTCCTATGACATTGTCAGTTCGTTTCCGATTTATGCGTTTGAATATCCCATTGGTAATAACATAAACGGTACCGGATGTGCATTTCGACAATAATGTCTCTTCTGTGATGCTTGAGGCCCAAATTATGGAAAATCTGAAACTTATTAAAAAAATAACTTTCGTCTCTTTTTTTCAAAATAGAACAAAGTATGGCTATCATGCATTATTAAGAAGTAGTGATTTAACAGATAATCTAGTGTTTATCTGGACTGTTCACATGCATACGATTTATTGCTTGTTTTTGTATTTGTTGGATCATCTGTCTATTTCTTGGAATATTTGTGTGTTGGTGTTTGATATGGTCTATTGTAATGTCCAGTATTTTACGCATTTTGGTGTGTATTATTTGACTTATCTTTCATCACCAGAACAGTGCAGAACCGATAAAACCCTTCCGTGTGATGGGTGGTTTAGAAAAGTT
This sequence comes from Mytilus coruscus, assembly GCA_017311375.1. NCBI lineage: Eukaryota > Metazoa > Mollusca > Bivalvia > Mytilida > Mytilidae > Mytilus > Mytilus coruscus. The sequence continues at coordinate 35,483,134 of CM029600.1, forward strand.
TTATACAAACTCATCATAGATACCAGGATTAAAATTTTACGCAGACCCGCGTTTCGTCTTCAAAAGACTCATCAGTGACGCTCGAAATCAAAAAGGTAAAAGGACCAAATAAGAGACGAATTTGAAGAGCATTGAGGACCAACATTCCAAAAAGTTTTGCCAAATACAGCTACGGTTATCTATTCCTGGGGTAGAAAATCACCAGTATTCCGAAAAAATTCGTTAACAGCTAATAATCATATCAATGATATGATTATTAACAACACAGAAGTTTCATCTTCAAAAGACTCATCAGTGACGCTCGACTTTATATTTTACCGACATTTTGTCTGCATAGAATTGTTCTATTAGTGGTCTCATCTAATTTTTTCTTCTATAACATCAGATGAGAGATGTGAATATTGATGAAAACTAATCAATAGCATGTCACTGTTCAAATTCATCATTTATCTTTCACACTTATAGCTATGATTTGCCAGTTATGTGGGTATCAATCCAAACTAAGAGGTCAACACATTCCTCCTTAAGGGGTCAACATATCGTCCCCATCTAAGACTAATCGGAACGCGTGTCAAATAACATCTTTTATTCTTTTTTAGTTTTCTGTACTATGTATTAAAAATTAAAAAATGCTGATCAATCACGCTTCAGATAAATTTAAAAAGTATACTGATTTACACTGTTGAAAAATGTATACTGACATTATTAATTTCTCACCCTAACTTTTATTGTAAGGTCGTTAATGAAACATTATTTATCTACTTCGGTAAATCTCTTACATCTTCTTTGAACAACATGGACACAAGGGCTTGATAAACTCTTAATTAGTTAAAATGATACTTGCTCTTATCATCTCTTCACGATAGATAAATATGTTATTGTTCCTGCCGACAAAGCTTCAAATAATATTGTCTTTGTATGTAAATCGTACTTCTACGAGTGTCTTGTAAAGAATAAGGAATAAATGAGCACTCAGGTAATCCCACATACGAAAACATATCATTTGAAAAGGATGAGATTTTGGCAAATCATAAGTCCTTCATGGCTTCAATGAACATCACATTGAAAAGCAAATTTGAGGACTTACCTTAAATAAAATTGAGAATGGAAACGGGGACTATGTCAAAAAGACAACGACCCGACCTAAGACCAGAAAACAGCCCTTGTTAGGTATCTTGTTTGTATTGGATACCTAAGCTTCACAAATTTCCGTACAAACAACGGTACATTGCTGGCTCATCTACATGTTCTACAAATGGAATTATCCATTAGATTGACAAAAATTCTGTCCGCAGTGAAAGAGGGTTTTCAGAAATATTCTGAAATTATTTACTCGCGGAGTGGTATTAACCATATGTGGATTTTAAAACAAAACTCTAAAGAACTTCTGGATAATTTTAAATCTCGATCTTTCTCTATAATTGATTCTATCAAAACTTTTGATTTTTCAACCCTGTATACCACCATTCCCCATGTGAAATTGAAAAATCGTATACAAGAAATCCACAATGCTTTTAAACATAAAAATTGTAGCATACGCTATAATTTTATTACTTTGGGATACCATACGGCATATTTTGTTAATAGTGAACAAAAGGTAAAACATGCTACACAGAGGAAAAAGTGATCAGTATGATGGAGGTTCTTTTTGACAACATATTTGTTAAATTTGGAGACAGACTTTTTCAACAAATTGTCGGCATCCCTATGGGAACGAACGGTGCGCCTCTCCTTGCCGACCTCTTTTCATTGTCATATGAGCCGGAGTTCTTTCAGAAAATTATCAAAACAAGAAGATCAAGAGCCAGATCATTGACTTTCGCATTCAGTTATATTGATGACGTTCTTTCCATAAACAATCCAAACTTTTCTGATTGGGTTCCTTTAATTTATCCTCAAGAACTAGAAATTAAAGAAACAAAAAATACCGCTTCCTCCGCCTCCTCCTTTAGACTTATACCTCGAATTTGAAGCGGTCATCTCATTACCAGAATCTATGACAAACGAGACGATTTTAATATGAAATTATCAATTTTCCCCATCTAAGTAGTGTCTGAGCAGAAAGTTGATGATCGAGAACTATGTCAAACAACGTCTTGTCCTATTGTGATATGAATATGAACCATGCTTTTCAAAGTTGACTGACATGATGAGCCGGATTTTTAACGTGCTAGTTTACGAGATAAGAGTCCACAAGAAGACATGTTACAACCCAACCTGGACTCATTATTCTGACTCTGAGCCGACCAGGTTTTGCTCTTCCTCCTTAATACCGCTTATTCAGATAAAAAGCAGATATCAATTTTAAAGTTTTTAGGCTGGTGATACACAATCGGGGACTAACAGTCTATTGGCACTTAGAAAATTAGAATGATGATGAGATGTTTATATGTACAAACATTTTGAACTTCCGTTTTCTGTTTTTTTTTTTTTTTTTTTTTTATTACGAATATGTTTTCTCGCCTTATTGTGAAAAAACTTACCTCCATAAGACATTATTCAATGAGAAAATCATTTTGGATAGTGACAAGGGAAAACGCGTAGGACATGAGTACTCGATGAATGAATTGAAATGTGTTAAACCCTTTGGTGGTTTTATCTTTCAACTAATTCTCTTCGTTCCCTGCGATCGTCGACAAATAAATCTTAGATCAACAGTAAACAAATGTACATATAAATATTTCTCCACAAAAGTAAAACTTGATTTAATGTAGATAAGGAACTTTAAATGGAAAGTTATGTAAACAGACAGATTTATCTCTGTACTAAGACAATGATAAATTAGGTGCAAAACACTTATTTTTAGTTAAGGTGAATTTCGTTTCTTCAGAATTTTGGAAAGTACCATTGAAAAAATTCCATTTTTTTAACAGATTGGAAAATTTGTAAGTATTTTTACTTGAGAGCTATAATTTTAGCACATGGAATTTTTTTACTATTTTCAGAGATGTTTCAATCAGGAATTTCAATATAGGAAGAATATAACAACAACAAAAAGAAGTTAAACTCGTTAATTTTGTTGACTTTGAATAACTGTTAAATTGTTCATTATCAATGAAAATAAGCCTACTTTCCCTAATTATAACATGAAAATAAAATTACAGTTTTGCAATAGGAATATTCAACTCGAGTTCGTTAAAAAACGTATTTATGCATTCAATGTCGAATATTTGCATGCATGGGACCATAAGTAAGAAGTTCAAATTTAACATCAAAGGCTGATTATGAAATAATTATCATTATCATTATTGTTTCTGAATTTATCGGATGTATGGGTCGCTGTTAAACGTCCAATACATTTCCATGACGTGAACATGTTAAGTGATATGAATATGGACCCTGCTTTATACAAGACCGACACGCTGAGCCGGAATTTCACAAGATAAGACATGTCACCCAACTCGGACACATTATTCATTGTGTTATTCTGACTCTAAGTCTTTGCTCATACTCCTGCATACCGCTTGTTTAGCTGAGAAGCAGCAAATACCCATTTTAAAGTCTTCGATTTGACCCGGCCGTGTTTCGAACCAACGACCTTCCACACTCGAGATGAGTACACTACAATAATAACGAGACCACCAACGCGGTTGCGTTTTCATCGTTTTTTTGTTTTTTTGTTTTTGTTTTTGTTTTTTTTTTAATTAAGATATTGTCAAGGGAGAAATTGCAAACGGCCTCCATTATCAATAAAGAGATATGAATTCGCCTCTCTCAAATTTAACGGGTTGTTCTCGAATTTGCATATTTCATCATACAGCCATAAACTTTCTTCCCGATTATTCATCAATAAATATAGAATGCATTTTTAAATATCAAATTCTCCAAAAAGTAGTTTGTTTAATTTAAGAATTCTTTGACGTCACACGCATTCATACTAGTCACTTAGATACAAAGACGTAACCAACTGTATATGATCGTTGTTTGGTCTGCAAATTGTAACCTCCCAGTGCATTTAGTATTCAAAGTATTAAATATCAACTGATAATTCACAAATTCAACCTTCTTAACAACACATTTCTCATATTTACTACATGTATTATATATAAGTAAAAAATTTACAAAAAAATTGAATTGTTAAAGAAAGACAATAAATGACTCTTTTTCACATAGATACTTTTTAACCTAATTACTGCGTTATTTTGTAGGGTTACTTTTCTTCATAAATATGTGAAATCAAAATTGACTTTTTCATAGATACAAAGTTTTGGTTGGAAGTTTGACTATACCTTTTACGGTGATATTGTTTTCCGAACCCATAAATTTAGATACTATCCGGTTAAAATTATCGATATGGCATATTTTGTTAATAGGAACAAAAAAAAAACATACTACACAGAGGAGCAAGTGATCAGTATGCTGGAGTTTCTTATTGACAACATATTTGTTAAATTTGGAGGTAGACTGTTTTAACAAATTGTCGGCATTTCTGTGGGAACAAACTGTGCGCCTCTCATTGCCAACCTCTTCTTATTTTCATATGAATCGGAGTTCCTTCAGAAACTTGTCAAAAACAAGAATATCAAAGAAGCCAGATAATTAAATTTCACATTCAGATCTATTAATGATGTTCTTTCCATTAACAATCCAAACTTTTCTGATTGGGTTCCATTAATATATTTTCCAGAACTAGAAATTTAGGAAACAACAGGCACGGCTTCCTCCGCCTCATTTTTAGACTTATACCTCGAATTTGACATAAGCGGTCATCTCAGTACAAGAATCTATGACAAACGAGACGATTTTAATTTTGAAATTATAAATTCCCCTAACCTTAGCAGCAATATACCAACCTCACCTGCATATGGGATATACATTTCCCAACTCATGCGGTCATCTCAGTACCAGAATCTATGACAAACGAGACGATTTTAATTTTGAAATTATCAATTTTCCCAATCTAAGTAGCAATATACCAACTTCACCTGCTTATGGGATATACATTTCCCAACTCATTCGATATTCAAGAGCTTGCAGCTGCTACTCAGACTTTATAAAACGTCACCAGTGTTTGATGCTAAAGGTGATGAACCAGGGTTATGTCAAAATACGTCTCTTCTTTATTTTAAACAAAATTATCGGAAGATACCAAGACCTTGTTGACTGCTGTTTGAGCTTTTGATTTTGCGATTTGATAAAGGACTTTCCGTTTTTAATTTTCCTTGGCGTTATGTATATTTGTTATTTTACTTTTAGATACACTTACTACATGTACTAGTATCATAAAAGGTTACTAATTATACACTGTAGTTGGTCTTTTAATATTGTTAAAACCAAACTAAATATTATTGTTGAAATTGAGAATGGAAATGGGGAATCTGTCAAAGAGACAACAACCCGACAAAGAGCAGAAAACAGCCCAAGGCCACCAATGGGTCTTCAACACAGAGATAAAATCCCGCACCCGGAGGCGGGCTTCAGCTGGCCCCTAAACAAAAATGTGTACTAGTTCAGTGAAATGGAATTCACACTAAACTCCAAAACATATAAATGAATGTTTTTATGTTATACACATATGTATATTCACGGTTCTACAATCTCTCGATACATTTATTTTGCAATGTTTCTGATTGTAAATTACGTCTTTACACTAAATCCATTGGATGTTGGATGTGTACTGATTAATATTTGGTTTTGAAGTACCTTTCAGTAACTTCGAGTATTCTCAGATCTGTAGTTTATGTTTTTTGTAATTTGAATTGTTCGTGTGCTTTGTTTCGATCCAATGAATTCAGCCCATTTCAACTGAATTTTATAGTTTGTTCATATGTTTTACTGTTTCACCACTGTCCCAGGCTAGTGGGACGATTTGGCGCCAGCAAACATGTTTTAACCACGCCACATTATGTATGCACATGTCCCAAGTCAGAAGCATGTAATTCAGTGGTTGTCGTTTGTTGCTGGTGGTCATATTTCTTTTTCGTTTATTGATTGATTGATTGGTTGTTGTTTGCTTTACGCCGCATTAGCACAGAAAGGCTATATCGCGGCGAGAGCTAATTCGAATATTATAACAATTTAAGGTATATTTTTAAAATCAGACAAAAGGTCTTTCAATAAACTAAAATTCTAGACTAAAGCAAATTGATTGTTTACAAATAAAATCAACACTAAGATAACGTGATAAAAATTAAAATCGTTTTAAATATAACAACATTTTTATATTTTATAATATATTCCAATTTCTTTTAAGAATGAAACAATATTTGTAAATGGAACATTATTAAATAAATCATACATATTATTGACATTGAAATGCTTCTTCCGAATATCAGCAAAGTCAATACAATTAATTAAAACATGTTTAATAGTATACTTGCAGTTGCAAGGTACACTTTGTGGTTCATCTTCATTTTTAAAGATACTCGTGTGTCACTCTAGTATGACCAATTCGGCATCTAGAAATAACACACTGATCTTTTCTGCACATTAAATTATTAAAAGGTTTACCTAAATTAGGCTTAATTTCATGTAACTTGTTACCATTTCTCTTACTCCATTAATTTTTCAAAATATTAAAACATATTCTCTAATATTAGATTCAAAATCGGTATATGGTATATCACAGTTAGATAAAACTGAAAACAACACGTTTAATAATTTCATGCGTCCGAAGCGCTTTTCTGGATTTACCTTCATCAGGTACGCTCAAAGCCAAACATTTGAAATCCAAGGGATGTATAAGAACCGAAACAGTTGAAGAGCTATATGACAAAAATACATAAAAATAATAGCCAAATCCATCTAAGGTCAACTTTGCCTGAGGGAGTTGAAACCTTAGTTTCTTTATAATTTCAAAATTTATAAACGGACAATTTTAGAAAGGTTTGTTATAAATCATGTCAGTACCGAAATACTGACTACTGAGCTGATGATACCCTCGGGGACTAATAGTCCACCAGCAGAGGTATCGACCCAGTGATGTACAAAATTGAAAACAACACGTTTAATAATTAGATAAAGTGTCACCCAGGGCATTCTTTGCCTCAAGGTCTACAGCTATGTTTCCATGGATTCCAACATGACTCGGCACCCATAGAAATATTATTTCTTTAAGAAGAATTTTAAATCCTCATTACATATAAAATTTTGAGAATTGTTGGGTTTTAATTTTAGTATTTTGTATAGCTTGTAAGCATGTAAGTGAATCAGAACATATAATAAATTTGGATTTATCTGAAGAAGCAATAAATTTCAAAGCCAAAATTAATGCTTCTGCTTCAGCAGTAAAGATGGATGCAGCAGATGGCAAACGGAGAGTTGCAGCTCTGTCCCTGAAGACAGCAGCAGATGCAACTCTGTCACCATCTTTGATCCATCAGTATAGACAGTTGAAAAATCTGAATAATTGGCTTTGATTTCAGCATAGTGTTGCTGAATTAAAGAGGATTTGTTTCATTTTTATTGTGTTTACGGAGATCAAATATCATTTTTGGTTTGGGAAGTTCCCATGGAGGACATTTGCAAGTTTCAACTTGAGCAACAGATTTTAAATCAAAAGTAGCTAAATGTGGGTTCAAACCCTGGTGATGCACAGCATCGAGAATCTGTATGTAGGACTTCCGTGCAGAGTCATACACTATAGAGCCATAATCTAGTTTGGATCTAACTAGAGATCTATATAAATTTAGTAAAATGTTGCGATCAGCACCCCAGTCGGTGCTGCCGACAACTCTTAAAATATCTAATACTTTTAAACATCTTGATTTTAACATTTTGATATTGGGAGAAAGGTTAATTTTTATCAAAACTAACCCTAGAAATTTGGTTTCATCAACCATTTTAATTGGGGTTCCATATAAAGTGAATTCTGGATCAAGATGTAATTTCCTTTGTACAGAAATGCATCCCAACCGTTTTAGATGAGGAAAATTTAAAACCATTTTCTGAGGCCCATTTTTCGATTCTTCCGAGACACAGTTGCAATTGGCTTTCTATGTTATTCATATTTTTGCCTCTATAACATATTAATCATCAACGTACAATGAGCCTTCAATATTACTTTTAAAACTTCAACAAGGCTGTTTATTTTAAGACTAAATAATGTCACAGATAAAATACTGCCCTGCAGGACACCCATCTCTTGATCATACAGATCAGACATGGTTGAAATAACTCTAACATTAAATTGTCTGTTAGAGAGAAAATTAGAAATAAAATTTGGCATATTGCCTTTCAACCCCATATCAAAAGATCTTTTAAAATACCATACTTCCACGTAGTGTCATAGGCTTTTCAAGATCGAAAAGACCGACACCACATGTTCATTTTCGCAAAACCATTACGGACAAATGATTCGAATCGGACAAGATGATCAAGAGTACTGCGGCCCTGTCGGAATCCACACTGGATATTGGCTAATAGCCAATTTGATTCCAAGAACCAAACAAGGCGATTATTGACCATCCGTTCGAGTGTTTTACAGACACAACTGGTAAGAGCAATTGGTCGATAATTAATAGGATCCATGTGATCTTTACTTGGTTTTAGAATAGGCACGACGGTTGCAAGCTTCCAGATTGATGGTAAATCACCAGATTCCCAGATGTTATTCATAAGCTGCAAGAGAACTTCCGGAGAGGAATCTGGCAAGTGTTTTAACAATTGATAATGGATGTTATCAGGCCCACAAGCTGTGTCATGGTCTTTAGAAAGAGATGTTTTAAGTTCTTCCAAAGAAAAAGGTTTTTATAATTTTCACCATTTTTTATTTAAAGTTAAGCTTGATTTTTTCTTTAACCTTTTAAAATCTTCTTCGTAGTTATTAGAAGAAGAAGATTTTGCAAACGTTTCACCAAGCTTGTTGGCAATATCTTTTCAGATGTTAAGTACAGCTCTTTGTAAGAACCAGGCAGAGTGCGATATATGAAGGTTTCAGATTTTATCTAAAATGGGCCTAGTAGAAGCAGTAAATGAATACTGCTCAAAAATAATTTTGAGTGGGAAAATATGAGTGGTTGCCATGGTAACGAACACTCTATTTTTTGGTTGTTAAGCGTAGTAAAATCTTTCAAAAATCAGCTAAATCACCACAATTCAGAGTCTGATTATGAATAGAATCGTGCATTTTTCATTAATGTTCATATGTAACATTGATACAACTTGGTTTAAGCTTCATTCTAGTGAAGATTGCATGTCAACCAAATTTGTAATTTTTTTGAAAAATTTTGCCAAAAAATGCATATTTTCAACTTTTCTGAAATTGGGATTTTTGCGAAATTATCAAATTTTCTCTGGTGTTTTTCAGAAAAGTGCAAATGTGTACAGAATAGTTAGCACTGTAGTTATGAAATTTAGATACTACTTTACCAAATTAAATAGAAAAATGCGTGGGATTTTCTTTAGTTTTATCACCATAGCAACCGATTTTTTCCTTGGAAACGGAGTTTTTATTTGCAGAATATTGCAGTTTAAGAGCTTAAATGTCCTGAATTGTTTCATAACTGATAAGAAAATAAATAAAAGCTAACGCAAACTTTAAATTACTATCGTTAAGTGTTGTTGACTTCAATTGTTATTATGGAAACACATATTATCCATAGCAACATCTACTCAAAAACTGCATAAATAGAAATTTATGTAAAAAAATACATAAATAGAGGGTGTTTATTTTCAAATTGGAATATGACTTTATTCTTTGCTTCACTCACAGTCTTGTCTGGTTTTTCTTCTTCAGATGGTTCAATAAATGTAATATATGATGTAACATTGGGGTTGGGGGTTTGGAAAAAAGGGGGTATGTTGATTTTTAAAATGTTTCATAAAAGTAGATACTTGAAAAGATAATTGCGTTTGGTCGGACTTTGTTTCGAGTTCATCATCTGATAATCCATTTTGAAAGTAAACAGATGATGAACTTCATGGGATTGCAATAGCCGGGCCAACCTGGCTTATGGTAAGGCATGATAGATATGGCCCTTAACAATTGTAAGAAAATTCTGAATTTCTTAGGGCACACACCGTCTGAGATGTTATTCCACCAGCATAAATCACAAAATTGACCTGTAACATAATATTAAGCTTACAAACCAATAATAGAATCATTTGGCCAAAACATTTCTAAACTGAAACTGAAGTGTGATGGACGGACGGATAGACGGACAGGCAAATTGAATCAAATTTTAAGTTGGTGGTGACTTAAAAAATAATAATAGTCAATTGGTGATCGCTAATATCAGAAGTGCAGTATAATGGAATCCTCTTAATATATAGCTATTAACATATCATTAATAGCTCCTTTGTTGTACTGCTATCCCGCAATTGGAATTCAGGATCCCGAGATAGACAAATAGATACATCTGCTAACTTGAATTGTGCTAATCCCGGTAAAATAATTATGCTATTACCGGCAAAATTATCAAATCAAAATTATTGTGCAAAATAATTGTATTAATTATGAATCATTCCTTACTATGCATCGTTCTACATATATCTCATAAGTTCATGATTCCGACAAAATTATATCTTGTTTTGTGTGTGTGTGTTTGTTTGTTTGGGGGTCAGCTGAAGCACACTTTTATCCTTCTTCTGAAATCTCCTTCCTCTCCTTTAAGAAAGTAAACATGTAAAATGTATCATTTCTTTTTGTTGAATCTTCAAAAAATCGTTTTGCTATTCTCAACGTTTTTTTTTTTTAACCTTTACATGAATTACGCCCCTATTTTCTGTATCTGTCTCTGTAACCTTTATAAAAGACTGTCCCGAGATTTGGAATGCAACCACTAAGCTGAGAATGTCTGCATGATCACAAGATTAATAACAGTAATAATTTGAAGACAAATTCCACACATGGTCTTATTCAATTAACCGCAACACTAGAAACAGTGCAGTACATACCAATCTTATTTTTCTTTGTAATTATCAATGCTTTCTAGTCCAAACAAGTTGTAATCATAAATGAATACAAGACTTTAGTGTCCAATGTGAAATAAAAGAACAAATTTCCAATGTCCCGCGAATTGCACACATATGATCGATTCAAGGTACAAGGGCAAAAACTAAAATAAACACTTTTATGGCCGCACCGCAATTTGGGGGGGGAGTAGGTTTAACCCATGTCTGTCAGTACATTAGTTGTCACAAAGTTGGTTTCCATTTTCTAATTTTAGTTTGCCTCAACCAAATCTTATGAAACATGTGAACACAATGCTTATTACCACAAAACAGAGTTCAAGTTTGAATTTTGTTGGTGTCACTGTCAACTGTATAATTTGCCTTAAATGGCATGGTTAACTAAAGAAATTTCTCAAAGTGACCATTTGATCTTATGAGAACCTTTCTGGAGCCCTTTTTTTCTGTCATACATACCATATTATATTTTCGACTTTCATGTAGATTTTTTTATCTTTTCTGTGAATTTAAAAAAGAAGATGTGGTATAATTGTTAATGAGACAACTCTCTTCAAGAGACCAACATGACACAGAAATTAACAACTATAGGTGATCATACGGCCTTCAACAATGAGCTTATACCGCAGTCCCACTAGGCCACGATCGCACTACGATCTGTGAAAAAAATACAAATTTAGACGATCGTAGTGCGATCGTGTAGATCGCAGTAAGGTCGTAATACGGTCGTGGTGAGGTTTTCAAGATCGTGATGAGCGTGGTCATCTTTGAACATGTTCAAAACAATCGTGGTGCGGTCGTGGCGAAATCAGGTCGTAGTAAAAGTGTAGTGAGAGCGCAGTTAGGTCGTGGTAAGATCGCAAAGGTCGCTGTTACATCGTAGCGAAAGCGGGATTCTATTCGGAGAGACTGCGCTACGAATTCACAGCGACGTTACTACGACCTCACTACGACCAGCACGTTCACACTGCGACCCATCTACGCTTCCACTACGACTATACCACATTTACACCAAGCTGTTCAAGACCATAGTACGATTCTAGCACGTCCATGCTGTCCTCATCACGCTCTTCTTACGACCCGACTACGTTCTTACTACAACCATTTTGCTAATTGTCATTTCACATGAAATATATAAAAGCCCTCCAGCTTTTGTTTGTCTGTATGTAATTTGGACCTCTTGTCTTTTTTCTCATGACAACCCTGCTTGACACATCTCTGTCATCCCTGCTTTCGTTCACTAAAACATCGTCATTTGAGCTTGATGGACTAGCAATAGGTTGTATATAATTTGTCACAAATCGTAGGAGTTGGTTTATATGACAATAAAAAAAACTTGAAAAAAAAAGAAAAAATATTCAGGTTGCATTGGTCGGTGCGACATCTCTGCTAGATCAGGATTCGTTACTATCAGACCTCCCTCTGCCTCTACACCTACACCTACCACCACGCCCACGCGTTCTGGTAGATTTTGGTGGCATGACTGTGTTGTTTCCGAGAAATCTAAGTATTAATCAGAAATATAAGGAATGGAACAGTATTCATATGGAACACGATGTTGACGTTATTGCTGAGAACGTAGTAAGATCGCGGTATGAACGTAGTATAATCGTGGTAAGAACGGGCTATAATCGCAGTAGAAGCGTGGTAAGATCGTGTTGCAATCGGATAACTTGTGGTATGGTCGTAGTGAGAACGTGATGAGCGTAGTAAGATCATGATAATCGTAGAGAAAGCGTGGTGAGAACGTGGTATAATCGTAGCGGGATCGTTGTGGAAGCGTAATGAGGACGTAGTATCATCGTGAAATCAACGAAAAATAATATTGTCATGCCGCTCATACCGCGACCTCACCACGATCTGAATTTATTTAAGATCGCGGTGAGCGTGGTGCGATCGTGGTCTAGTGAGACTTGGGCTTAAGCCCATGCCACAGTCAGCTGTAAAAGGTCCAGAAATGACAATGTAAAACAAGAAAATCTATCGGCCGAACTTTGGTGTTGGGTTTATATATATTAACATAACCTCCCTTTAGTTTTTCATGAATTTGTGATATGACATTGAGAAGTTATTGAAATTTATTCTTTGAAAAGCGACGGGCGTAACATGTGCTCATGGCGCAGCTGTTTATTTTATTTTATGGAATAGCACCCTTTCAAAGTCTAGGATCAGCCCCAAAGGTATGAGTACATTTGAACTGTGCAGTAGTTAATGTACACCTTAGCATTGCATTATCCTGAGTAATAACAAAGAGATTTTACCTTTGTTATGTGTAAAGTGTTCTTAAAATACCATGACTTTATATGTTTTGTTTTGGTCTGTCCGTCCATCTGTCTGTCCTTGTCACTTCAGTTTCAGTTTGGAAATGCTAAAACCAAATGTTTCTATTATTGGTTTGTAAGCTTATATTTATAAGTGAGATTTCAAATTGAGTCTCTTGCTGTTTGAAATTTGTGAGAATTATTGCGCTAGGAAAATTAGAATTTTTCCAAAATTTCTTAATTTCTTCCCATTTGTAAAGAACATATATTGTGAGAGCAATACTTTCAAAAATTATATGGACCTTGACAAAAGCAAGAATGTGCTATTGCAATCCCCATGAGGTCGATCATCTGTTAGTAACATTTCATGAATAATTATAGATTACCAGATTGAAACCAAATGTTGTAGAAAAAGTAAAATAACAAATATACGGAACACTGAGGACAATTCTAAACAGAAAGTCTCTAAGCAAATGACAAAATCAAAAGCTCAAACACATCAAACGAATGGATAAAAACTGTCATATATTACTGACTTGGTACAGGTATTTTCTTATGTAGAAAATGGTAGATGAAACCTGGTTTTATAGCTAAACCTCTCAATTTTCCTTACAAAGATTTATGAAAGATTCAAACAACAAGAGTGCACACGCTGAAATGTCTCGCCTTCTTTATTAATCATTGATATTATGTTGATGGTCCTAAATATAAAGTTTTACTACAAGTATCACATAAACTTAACATGATCCAAGAAAATGAGGTCAAGGTCATATAAATCAAGCCAGATATACATGTACACCTTACAATCATTCCATACACCAAATATAGCTGACTTATTGCTTATATTATACAAGAAACAGACTTAACCAAGAAAACTAAACATTGACCAATGAACCATGAAAATGAGGTCAAGGTCAGATGAACCATGCCAGGCAGACATGTACAGCTTGCAATCCTTCCATACAACAAATATAATTGACCTATTGCTTATAGTATTAGAAAAACAGACCAAAACACAAAAACTTAACACTAAGCAATGAACCGTGAAAATGAGGTCAAGGTCAAATAAAACCTGCAAGACTGACATGTACATCATAAAATATTTCCATACACCAAATATAGTTGACCTATTGCATATAGTATTAGAAAAAAAGACCAAAACTCAAAAACTTAACTTTGACCACTGAACCATGAAAATGAGGTCAAGGTCAGAAGACACCTGCCAGCTAGACATGTACACCTTACAATCATTCCATACACCAAATATAGTAGACCTGTTGCATACAGTATAAGAAAACAGACCAAAACACAAAACTTAACTATAACCACTGAACCATGAAATTGAGGTCAAGGTCAGATGACACCTGCCAGTTGGACATGTACACCTTACAGTCCTTCCATACACCGAATATGCTAGACCTATTGCTTCTAGTATCTGAGATATGGACTTGACCACCAAAACTTAACCTTGTTCACTGATCCATGAAACCAGGTCGAGGTCAAGTGAAAACTGTCTGACGGGCATGAGGACCTTGCAAGGTACGCACATACCAAATATAGTTATCCTATTACTCATAATAAGAGAGAAATTAACATTACAAAAAATCTGAACTTTTTTTCAAGTATTCACTGAACCATGAAAATGAGGTCAAGGACAATGGACATGTGACAGATGGAAACTTCGTAACATAAGGCATCTATATACAAAATATGAAGCATCCAGGTCTTCCACCTTCTAAAATATAAAGCTTTAAAGAAGTTAGCTAACGCCGCCGCCGCCGGATCACTATCCCTATGTCGAGCTTTCTGCGACAAAAGTCGCAGGCTCGACAAAACTACCAAACCTCCACTCCTCCCCCAAAATGCCACAGTGTATATATTCAAATTTGTTGAGTCTTCTCAAGGAGCAAAGACAGGACTGAGAGTTAAATAGATTAAAGCATGCAGTTATATTCCCATTAGAAAAATGAAAATTATTAGCATAATTATATGTATTTGTAAAAATTATATTATATATATTTTAATTGGATGTTGTTATGGGTGATATTTGTTACTATGACAACTGTTGTAATAATACTTAACCGTTGTAGTTTAGATTTAGAGTGTATATATGCTTTTATGTATTTTCATAAAGGTTTGAAACAATTGAGAACATTGAATTCCCTATACTGCAGAATTCAACAAATAAAATTCTATTTCAAGGGACAAATACATTAATATGGTGATCAAATTCAAGAGAGCCCCACGCAATATTCTATTTATTTTGGTCAAGTAGTATTCAAACTTTGTTACTACAATGCTAGCTATGCTTTACTTATTTGCACTTTTCAATAAAAAAACACATGAGAAAATTTGATAATTTCACAAAACTCCATGATTCAGAAAAAAGAAAATATGTGTTTTTTTTTGTATATTTTAACAAAAAATCTAAAAGTCGGGTTGAACTGCAATCTTAAGGAAGTTCGCTTCTCAGTTTCAAATTAATTAACTTTTCAAAACACTAGTTAATATCGATAGGGGATCAATAAAGGAATCAAAAGAGTAAAAAAAAAATACACAGGTCAATGTGCTTGTTTTCGAGATATTACCCATTGAAATTTTGGCGGGAAAATATTTCTCTTGACTTTTCATAGCTTTATCATTGACAAGTTTACATTCTCAAAACTAATAATAATCGAAATTTTATAAGACTTTACAGATGGCTTATCATTACACATGTAAAAGATTTATAAAAAGAAAATGGGGTCAATGGCCAATTTTAAAGGCATTCAAATGAATAAAACCAGAGGTTTCCGAAAATCTGACAAAATCCCAAAACATGACAAGCGAACTACCTTAACTAAGCTCTGAAGCTAAAACCAAGTTATATCGATGTAATATATGAAATTTCTGAAAAAATTTGATTCTTTATATAATCAGGCTCTCCGACCAAACGTTTTCTTTTCAAGAATCTACATGTATGATATTTAAAAAAAATAGACCTACCCCTCCCCCTTTTTTCCCCACCTTCCAACCCTAATGTTACATTATATATTACATTTGTTGAACCTTATGAAAAAAACAGACAAGACTGTGAGTAAGCAAAGCATGCAGTCGTATTCAATTTTAATATATACACCTTCTATTTATGTATTTTTTTACATAAATTTCTATTTATGCAGTTTTTGAATGGATGTTGCTATGGATAATATGTGTTTCTGTGGTAACTATTGAAGTCAGCAACTCTTAACAATGGTGATTTAGAGTTAGCGTTAGCTTTTATGCATTTTCTTATCAGTTATGAAACAATTCAGGACATTTAAGCTCTTAAACTGCAATATTCTGCAAATAAAAATCCGTTTCAAGGAAAAAATCGGTTGCTATGGTGATAAAACTAAAAAAAGTCCCACACATTTTTCTATTTAATTTGGTAAAGTAGTATCCAAACTTCATAACTACAGTGCTAACTATTCTGTACACATTTGCACTTTTCTGAAAAACACCAGAGAAAATTTGATAATTTCGCAAAAATCCCAATTTCAGAAAAGTTGAAAATATGCATTTTGGCAAAATTTTTCAAAAATTTACAAATTTGGTTGACATGCAATCTTCACTAAAATGAAGCTTAAACCAAGTTGTATCGATGTTACATATGAACATTTATGAAAACTCATGATTCTATTCATAATCAGGCTCTGAATTGTGGTGTTTTACCTGATTTTGAAAGATTTTACCACGCTTAACAACCAAAAATAGAGTGTTCGTTACCATGGCAACCACTCATATTTTCCCACTCAAAATTATTTTTGAGCAGTATTCACTTACTGCTTCTACTAGGCCAATTATAGATAAAATCTGAATACCCTCATATATCACATGTATATGGCACTCTGCCTGGTTCTTATAAAGAGCTGTACTTAATAAAGAATTGCCGTATTTCAAATGTTTAACAGTGGCTTTAGAATTTTACCTTTCATTTTTGTATCATATTCCAAACTTTTGTCATCGGAGTGCGAGATGTTATCCCCGAGACAATTTTTTCCAAGATGTTCGTCGGGCTTGCCTGCAAGTCTGCCGTGCCTTAGCGCGAAAAATACGAAAATTATTTAAATTGTCTTGTGTAGGATGTTGATTAAACTGTCTTTCAGATTTTTACGGTCATCAATGGCTTGATTACAAGCTTTGTCATACCATGGTTTGCTAGGGTGTTTTAGATTTGCCGAGGTCTTTGGAATTGTTCGGTCAGCAATAGACGTTAAAACAGTATAAAAGGTTAAAATTGGATCTTGTACAGCCTCAAACATCTTTGATTGAAGTTCTGTTCGACAAAGAGATTCAAACAAGGGCCAATCAGCCTTGTCTAATTTCCGACGAGGAACTCATTGGCAATCATACCACATCTTCTTTTTTACTCATTTATGTCAGTCAAAATACTTAGTAGTGTATGTATGAGAATGTATTTTGGTTTTATCAAAAATATTGAGTGTTTCAATTATTTTTTACATTTGTTGCTATCTCGATGATATCAGCCCTCCAATTTTGGCGGAAGGATATGTTTTGGTTTTTCCTGCGGTCAAATTTCTAACTCCGAGATTAATGAAATGGTTTTGTGTAAAAAAGGAATGCATAGAGTATTCTTATTACTAAGATTGTGTTCGGTTCAATGGATATTGAAGGGTGTTATAACATATATAATGTAAAACATGGATTTTCACAAAATAAACAAACAAACACACAACATTTCAGCATAAAAACAAAGTATTCCTCGACAGTATAACACAGATGACAGATTTTTTTACCTTCGACGGAACGCTTTTAGATATCAAACAATCTTTTAGAAATGCAAACTCGCATCCGTCTTTACTCAATTTCATGCATGTTTAATTCACTTTTTACTCCAACTGGAGTCATCGCCAAAACAAGAAACCGAATTAAGCAAACTTGCATTTAAGACATTCAAGCACATTTCATATTGACATTTTCATTCCTATATTCCAAAAGAAAAACATATCACATACTCATGTCTTATAACGATTTATATATAAGGAGAGATAATAAGCACAAGCAATACAAACAAACAACACACAAAATGAAATATATTCATATACAAATTGGAAGAAAGAGAGTTGTTATTATGTTCGGTTTGCTGTATACAACAGATCCCTATTAACGCATTGAATATTTCCATGATATATAACTTTTCAAAGGTCTTAAATAAACACTAACGAATGTCGTTTTAATCATCAAACTGTTGTATCTGCTCTTTACTCCATTTAATCTGAATGAATTAAAATTTGCGATACGGGTAACATGCTGATACGTTAATTGTTTATAATTGATTATAATTGTAATATATATCTCGAAAATACGACAATGAATTCACATTATTCAAGCAACTTAACTCAGCAGTTGGAGTAGACAAAAGACGACAAAGTGTTGGTGTAGCACTGTGACTTAAAATAATTCTACCCTGTTCTTTGACGAACAATTCAGGATATGCTACGAGCCACTTGAGTATATAATTCGAAGAGTTTTACATCAAACTTTAAAAAATGAAATTTTAATGGCAAGCGAGTCTTTTGAAAGAGAGTATTGGTAAATACTCGAAGCAAAAACCGAAGAACAATGTGTTACTTTGAAATACCTCTACACGTCGAGAACTGAGCACTGACCCAGCTCATGTCAAATAAACGATAACTCAATCATACAAACTCTTCAATTTTATTAATTTATCAGCATGTTGAGCGCTGTCCCTGCCCATGCTTACACCTCCCGCCTAGTAGTCAGCACTTTAATGTTGAAATGAATTATCATTGATATGTTCATTTTAGTCAACTTATAAAAACACTAACCCTAACCCTTATCCTTTTCTACCGTTAATCCACTGGCATACATTGTTCAAGCCGTATTTGGCACACTTTTTCGGAATTTTCAGTGTTTATTGCTCTTCAAAAATATAATTGATTTGGGCTTTAAAACGTTTAGACTTCTAGGTACGCATGCGCAAATGAATCACGATGACATTCTCTCATGTATGATTGTTGGTCACGCAGACGCAGAACTCATTTCCGGTTCCTTGATTGATTAAGTCATACCATTTCTGGTTAATGACCTCAAAATGCGATTACGTCAAGAATCGATCACAAATGCAACTTGAACTTTGTACATATACTACTAAAAATATTACACAAATACATAAAAATAGCAACAAACAATAACCAATAAGATTTCTGGCCTTGGGTAGGCACGCACAGAATTTGGTGGGGTTAAACATGTTTGTGAGCGCTCAACAATGCCCAGTCTCAACCTCGGACAGTGTTGCAACAACACAACTCAAAACAAACTGTAAAATCGGATCGGCGCAAAGCAGAAAACACAATTAACAAAATAACAAAAGACACAATGTACCGATCTAAATGTACTAACTTTTAGTAAAAGCTAGTTCAAAGCCAATTACAAATAATAAATAATTCATGTTTCCCAGACCAAAATATCAAGTATTTATGATGAGATTATTTATTACACATTTAATTAGTGAAGTTAAAATGAAACATAGTTTTTTTCGATATTTACCTTTGCTGTAAGAGTTCGGACATATCTATGACTTATATTATAATTATTCATTGAAACAACTATGACAATCAAGTGTTAAGTTTTATTGGAGTCTTTGAAAAGTGTTCTTTTATTTGAGTGGTGAAAGCAACCAAGACTGAATACATAAAAAGTAGCATCTTTACATTTTAAAGTTTAAAATGGTGTACAATATGGTCTTATCCATCTTATATATGATATCTTTCTCTTTGATTTACTTGATGGTCGCAATTGGTTGGTTTCTTAAACATCGATTTAAGGCCATTTCTCATGTCCTCAGGTCATGACCATGTATATGATAAAGTTTGACAAACATCCAACTAACACAATAATTTGACTGCCGTCCATGAGGACAGTTAGTATCGTTAGTCTGCACCACCAAGTTTAGCTGATCATGTCTGTTGCGATTGTTAAATCTAAATCATAGCATCTTCAATTCAAACTTAAACAGCCACATAGAGGAGGCGACCTCGTAATCGATGAATTTTCCAGTTCAGTATGTCCAACACCACCACAAGTAAAAGAAAACTGTTAGCACTTCTGTTATTACGAACACCATTCGAACAATAGCTATCAAGACAATAGAATTGCCTTTTTGTCTTCTTCGTTTCGTCATCCGACCGCGGAACTGGTTGGTAAATAATTTGCAGACGACATAAATCTTTGACAGCAGCATCAAAAAGCAACAACAGGTTACTAACACATTCAATTAATAACAGGAGGTGTATTCCAGTATGGAAACTAGAAAGCAATAATGTTCCATTTTTCAAAGTTGTTGTAATTGTCTTTAGTTAAAATATTATTTTGAATACTATATGTGTAGAAAATTCTTATTCAACTTTTTCGTTGCTTGAATCACTAAAGCTGAAGCAATTTGTATATGGTGTGTAAAAGACTCTTCGGTAAAAACTATTTTTATCTTGATCCAGTCAAAAAAATATTAAAACACATTACCTTTCAAATATTTATTACAGACTTTCAACAATGAACTTGCTTTAGATATGAATTAAGTTTTATAATACAATTAGTTTATCTTATTTTCCATTATTTTCTATCCATGATTGGCAGTATAACGTTCTTTACTGTTCTTCATCGTCGACAGATTTTCAAAACAAGTCCTGATATAACAGTTTTTGGGGCTTTTTTCCATGCAAGTAATTTAATGAGATGTTTTCAAAAATTAGATCAAACTTCGCTGGATTCTTTAAACAACATTTTCATCCTGTTATATTTTTGGATGCATGCATTATTCAGTAGGTAGTATATTATTGATCTATATGAGATTGAACTGAGGAATTATTAAAAGAATAGGTTAAACATTTTAACTTAAAATTAACAAAAACGACGTTTGAAATAGTTTAAATCAAAAGGTTGCTAATTTCTTTACTGTATATAGTCATTTAGTTTTAATATAAGTTGCACGATAGGTACGGTATTTTTTTCTGCTTTTCAGTGGAGAAATTAATTTTTTAATGAATATAACTGTTAAAATAACCATACTTTTATTGTAGCTAATTACAAAAGTTATGGTCTTTCATGCATGACCGTGCCCTGTCTCTATGGTAACAGGAGCAAAATAAAAAAAAAATATCAACTCTATATAAAATTATTAAAACATACAGAAATAATGTCTTTAATATGCTATAAAATCCTTATATGCACAAGACAAAATCTAAACTAAAGCGTTGTATTAATTGAATGCTTTGTCAAGTCTCACTTGCAAACTGGGTAGACTTTGTGGTCCTTTGCGGTCATATCAGCTCTCCAAAGTTTGTACAAGTTTTTGGGTTTTCAAAATATTTTGAACTCAAGCATCATTAAAGGGACAATAATTGTCGAAATGCGTATCCGATGCAGTAGTATTATTACCGTTTATGATATTGCAAAGATTGCAATGCTCAACAAAATGTGCATATATTTAATATTTCCACAACCACTCAAATATTCATAGATGTGATGAATATTCACATTCAAATCCTTTATTATCTTTTGTTTCATTTGTTATTACAATGTCACGTGACTGTTTATATATTTTCTCCTTCTTTTCGATGGTATCAGTCAGAGACATTTTACCAGTTTCTGGAACTCCGATCAGACAGAGCGTTGAAATGAACATGACACCGCCACAGAGGAAATACATCACTCCAGTAGTATGTTGGCTCTAAAAAAAAGAGGTAAAACTTTACATTTTTTTGTTGCTATGAATATTTTTTATACTCTTCTTTATATTATAAGATATACTTCCAGCGTTCCTCCAGCATTAAAAGTAATAAGGAGAGGGTTAAATGCATTTGTTTCCTACGGGTATGTGCTAGACTCAAATCGGGAGTTGGGATTTTTGTCCTTTTGTTGTTTGTCTATCAACTTATGTGTTGGTTTTAAGAATGTTACGTGTTTTAGTGGTGATATTTTACAACTAACTTCAAGACACCTTTTGTAAGTTTTCATACAGGCAGTATGAACGTCGGTTCATTGTTTTGAACCCTTTGGTCACCAAAATTCAGTAATGCTGTATGTATTGGATTTATTATTTGTTGGTGTTTCCGTGATATTTCTTTCTTTCTATCTGTACTCGTCACAAGGTTTATCGTATTTTAGAAAAACATTCAAAATCTAATTACCTTCAGTCGAATCTCGTTGTGTCGAACATGGTTGAGTCAAAAACTCGGAACTTCCATGATTTTTATTTCCTCGTCTTTGTAAATGCTTATTCTGTCTCGTTTTTAATGAAATACATTGTTTTTGATATTACACGTACTATATATGCAGATGAATTGAATTATGAAATACGTCTTCCACTGTAACAACACAATATATAAAATTGAAATGGGATAACACGATGAAACTTCCGACCTGGCATAAGTCGAATCATTAGAGTTATCATGGCACCAATACGTGCTACATACCACATGCACTTTTCGAGGAGCTATCATGGCACCAATACGTGCTACATACCACATACACTATTTGAGGAGCTAGCATGGCACCAATACGTGCTACATACCACATACACTATTCGAGGAGCTATCATGGCACCAATACGTGCACATACCATCTATTTAATTTTTATTGTTGTTAAAGCTTTAGCTTTGCAGACTTCTTAATGCGTGCTACATACCACATACACTTTCTGAGGAGCTATCATGCACTAATGCGTTCTATATACCACATACACTTTCTGAGGAGCTATCATACACTTATGCGTGCTTCATACCACATACACTATCTGAGGAGCTATCATGACACTAATGCGTACTTAATACCACATACACTTTCTGAGCAGATATCATACACTTATGCGTGCTTCATACCACATACACTATCTGAGGAGCTATCATGGCACCAATGCGTGTTACATACCACATACACTATCTGAGGAGCTATCATGGCACCAATACGTGATACATATCACATACACTATCTGAGGAGCTATCATTACACTTATACGTGCTACATACCACATACACTATCTGAGGAGCTATCATTACACTTATACGTGATACATATCACATACACAATCTGAGGAGCTATCATTACACTTATGCGTGCTTCATACCACATACACTATCTGAGGAGCTATCATGGCACCAATGCGTGCTACATACCACATACACTATCTGAGGAGCTATCATGGCACCAATACGTACTTAATACCACATACACTTTCTGAGCAGATATCATACACTTATGCGTGCTTCATACCACATACACTATCTGATGAGCTATCACGGCACCAATTCGTTATACATACCACATACGCTATCTGAGGAGCTATCATGACACTAATGCGTACTTAATACCACATACACTTTCTGAGCAGATATCATACACTTATGCGTGCTTCATACCACATACACTATCTGATGAGCTATCATGACACTTACGTGTGCTGCATACCACATACGCTATCTGAGGAGCTATCATGCACTAATGCGTGCCACATACCACATACACTATCTGAGGAGCTATCATGACACAAATGTGTGCTTCATACCACATACACTGTTTGAGGAGCTATCATGACACTTATTTGTGCTACATACCACATCTATCTGAGGAGCTATCATGCACTAATGCGTGCTACATACCACATACACTATCTGAGGAGCTATCATGACACTTATTTGTGCTACATGCCACATACACTATCTGAGGAGCTATCATGCACTAATGCGTGCTACAAACCACATAAACTAACTGAGAAGCCATCATGACACTTATGTGTGCTACATACCACATACCCTATCTGAGGAGCTATCATGACACTAATGCGTGTTAGAGAAAACAACACAAGCGACATAAGTATCTACTTTATACATTAAATGTTACTTAACAATGGTATTTGTACGTATGAAGCGTCAACTACATGTTATTTATACCTTTCAAGCGTCATTTCAACATACATTGTACGTTTGAAAGTGAAAATTATTAATTTGGATTGTCTTTCTTTTCCCAAAATCATTTTAGACCGTTAAACAGGTGAAAACTTATGTATTACGAACTCAATCACTGACTTTGCATACGTAAGATGGTAAGTCGGTGATTGTTTGACAGATTTAAATTTGTTTGACAGTAAGCTAAAAAATACGATTTTTATAGATAAAATGAAATATATCAGTATCTTTTAATATAAAGTTGACGTATTTGGTACATTTTTTCCAAATTGATTATTTAAGTTTTCGGTGAAGACGACATTTGTATTTTACAATTTCAGTTGTTACGTTAATGTGCAATGTTATTTGTCAATCGATGATTTATTTAGATTACTAAAGGATCTTTGTAGAGTCCCATGTCATCAATTCCAATATTTTTAAATGCGTTGCAGCACATACTACAGGAAATCGATCAAACTTAGAAGTTTTTGCAAGGAAATAAATCAAGATTTTATATGTAATTATTAGGAGTCAAAACAGATAAAAGAAAATGTAGCTGATGGCTGCATAATTATTATTTTTTTATGCTTTCTGAAAGTTTATTTCTTTCATGCAGAAAGAGCAAGAGCCATTACAACATATGAAAAGTAAATTTGCAGAAATGTAAATACCTATCTTCTTAATAAATTTTCTAAATTCTTATAAATGCTCTATACTATTTTACAGGAGTATACTGATATAAAAAAATGCTTATTCACCTTTATTATGCCTTATTCCGTCATTGTTATCTTTAGTTTGTTTTAATTTTAAATGTTATAGTGATAAATGGGTTTAAAAATAATCTATACGCGTCGTGCTCGTCTGGTTGTCTTTTGTTTGAATAGATATGACTGATTTTGCGGTCATCAATTTAAATTTTCAAATACAATTTTATTTTAACCAAAGACTAAAATTTGCATTTACTAAAAGAATGAATAAATTTTGTCGAACTGAAATCATTGATTTATACAAGAACTGCTCGGGTGTTACTTTTTGGTTTTCTTGTGTTTTTTAAACAAAGCAAGACTAATAAATGTCTGACTTGCTGGTGTCGATATTTTAGGTAATCTGATACTTTATTGTGTCTTCATTTTACCTAGGATCTGTAGATATAAAAAAGATGTGGTGTGATTGCCAATGAGACAACTCTTCACAGGAGACCAAATGACACAGAAATTAAAAAAATGGTCACAGTAGAGCCTTCAACAATGAGCAAAGCCCATACCGCATAGTCAGCTATAAAAGGCCCAGAAATGACAAATGTAAAACGTTTTACAATTCAAACGAAAAACTAACGTCCTAATTAATGTACAAAAAAATGATCGAAAAACAAATATGTAACATGGCACCAAACGAAATCCACTGAATTACAGGCTCTTGACTTGGGACAGGCACATATGTACGTAATGTGTCGGGTTAAACATGTTAGCGGAGTCGCAACCTCCCTAACCTGGAACAGTGGTGTAATAGTACAACATAAGAACGAACTGTAAAAATCAGTTGAAAAAGGCTTATCTGTAGATATTCGTTCTCAACAGTATTTCATGTACCTTGCGGGAACCAGCAAATATATTTGCTCTTCTCTTTATTTCATAGCAACGTTATGTTAAATATTTATATATGGCGTTTAAAGCCAAGACGCAAGGATATGCTGATTAAGTTTAACTTGGGTTAAGTTTAATTGGTAATTAAACTAAATTGATTTGTATGGGACTTGTGCCTAATTAGCTATAAAATATTTTGTTGATTGATATAGATCGTTACTCATCTAGTGTTAACTAGTTATATAAGTCCCTGACCTGTGAAGTTGAGCTGTAGGAGACTTTATTATATTTGTTTGTCTGTCTGTCTGGTGGTCTTGTTTGTCTGTCTGTCTGTTGGTCTTGTCTGTATGTCTATCTAGTGGTCTTGTCTGTCTGTCTGTCTGGTGGTTTGGTTTTATTTCTGTCTGGTGGTCCTATCTGTCTGTCTGTCTATCTGTCTGTTTTGTGGTCCTGTCTGTCTGTCTGGTGGTCTTGTTTGTGTGTCTCTCTGGTGGTCTTTTCTGTCTGTCTGTCTGTCTGTCTGTCTGGTGGTCTGGTCTGGTTGTCTTGTCTGTCTGTGTCTGCCTGGTGGTCTTGTCTGTCTGTCTGTCTGGTGTTCTTGTCTGTCTGTCTGTCTATCTGGTGTTTCTGTCTGTCTGGTGGTCTTGTCTGTCTGTCTGTCTGTCTGTCTGTCTGTCTGTGTGTTTTGTGGTCTTGTCTGTCTGTCTGGTGGTCTTTTCTGTCTGTCTGGTGGTCTTTTCTGTCTGTCTGGTGGTCTTGTCTGTCTGTCTGTCTATCTGGTGGTCTTGTCTGGCTGGCTGTCTGTCTGGTTGTCTTGTCTGGCTGGCTGTCTGTCTGATTGTCTTGTCTGTCTGTGTCTGTCTGGTGGTCTTGTTTGTGTGTCTGTCTGGTGGTCTTTTTTGTGTGTCTGTCTGGTGGTCTTGTTTGTGTGACTGTCTGGTGGTCTTGTCGGTCTGGTGGTCTTATCTGTCCGTATGTCTGTCTTTCTGGTGGTCTATCTGGTGGTATTGTCTGGCTGGCAAATGTCCATGACAAAATCCAGATCAAGTTCGAATTTGTTTGGGTCTTATGAGTTTGACCGTGCAATTCTCTTATAAGCTGGATACTATCCACGCTAGCCTGTGTCCACACTTGTTTCATTCGATATTTCGTAAACGTATTTACAAGAAGTTCTTCCCAAAAAATAACTTCGTTATTTTTGTGTTCAACCTTACTGTGGATACTCGTTTAAAGAGATGTTTGGTACAATATGGCAAAGAGATAGCAACTCAGATGTTCCGTTAATTTTCTTTCTAATGTTAAGATCATAGAAGGAACAAACCAATGGCATCTTTTATGTGTTTAAATATTTGGTGCGGAGGGGCATTAAATTTCGCACAGACAATTTGATGAAGTATATATGAAGCAATAAAGAATCAAACTTTTAAAAATCCTTTGTTCAACCACAAAATGAATGGTCGATGTCTAACAGAATAAACAATCAGATAACTAACTACCAGGGGAATAATGTTGATTTTAAGCAACTATTGGTTACCGTATGGCCTTCATCACGGAGCTTTAGTCCAGACCCAAGGCTTAATTTCAGATTGCCTTTATTATGCACTGACGACTATAAACAAACAAGAACTATCTTGAAATAAGATATACGACACATTTATATGTTGGCGTGAAGTTTTGTATCAACCATAAATATTTATCGTTTGATTTTTATAATTTCACACATGTTGATTCTGACTTGACTATAAGGTATATCTGAAGGTTTTTCGGTTGGGAACCCCTTTTGAAATAGCTGGATCCGCCCTGGGTAATATCTTTGGTAAGCTTGCTTGTTAGCTGAACAGTAGTCATTGTTAGGTTTGGTTAACTACCCTACTTAAAGAGTAGACTAGCCCGACAGATAACAAATCTAATTGACTGTTGGACTAAGCTACTTTGAAAAGAGGGTAGTATACCTGACCTAATAATGACTGAATGGTTCAGCTAACAAGCAAGCTTACCAAAGATATTACCTTTGCCTACACACTCAACGAAATCGGCTGTAAAGGAGTTCATATATAAATTGTAGATATAACATAGTTGTTTCAGACACACACGAAATATTTTAAGGTTTAATTTCTGTCAACAGATAACAGTAACATGTTTTAAAGATAGATTTTCCGCCCTTGGGTTTTAAAGTAAAATGAAAAAAAATATATATACATATATCATAACTTAATTAAACGTTACACAAAATGCTCGGACGACCTGATGCGCAAGGTTTAATATAATATATATTTTCTGTCTTATTACAGATATAAAATTGACATCCTGATTATGTAAACCATGGACACCACATAATGAAATTCATGGACGTTCTTGTGCCTGTTCTCGAAAATGGTATAGTTATTTTGTTAAACATGTATAATATATAGATATACGAAGATGTGGTATGAGTGCGAATGAGACAACTCTCCATCCAAGTAACAATTTATAAAAGTAAACCATTATAGATCAAGGTACGGCCTTCGACACGGAGCCTTGGCTCACAGCGAACAACAAGCTATAAAGGGCCCCAAAATTACTATTAGACTTAATACTTAATCACTTTTGTTTGATGAAAATTCTCTCATATTTCAATTTGGCTCAGTATAAATTCGATATCAGCAGCATGACTGTTGTAGTCTTCGGTCACTTTTTATCAATTGTATTATAATTCAGAATGTGAAATACATTTCTGTAGCCGATGCCTCCTTAATATATACTTTACAAGATAAGAGTATGTAGCCTTTAAGGCTGTTTAATAAAGATAAATAATTTTGCAGCCACTCATTATATATTACACATATATTTCGATATCTATTTCAGGTACATCCATAAGGGGTTACAGTATTGACATTGATAAGAATGAAGAACCATAAGGAATGGTAAATATATACAATAGATATAAGAAGATGTGGTATGAGTGCCAATGAGACAACTCTTCATCCAAGTCAAAATTTATAAAAGTAAACCATTATAGGTCAAAGTACGGTCTTCAACACGGAGCCTTGACTCACAGCGAACAGTAAGCTATAAAGGACCCCAAAAATTACTAGTGTAAAACCATTCAAATGGGAATACCAACGGTCTAATCTATATAAAAAACGAGAAACGAGAAACACTTATGAACCACATCAACAAACGACAACTACTGAACATCAGATTCCTGACTTAGGACAGGTGCAAACAAATGCAGCGGGTTTAAACGTTTTAATGGTACCAAACCTTCACCCTTTTTCTGAAACAATAGTGTAACATCACAACATAGAAAGACACACTATAAAATATCAACTGAAATAGCTTATCTCAATCAAAGGACATATTAACACCATTGAACATACACTGAACAAATAAATGTGACCTATGATACAATGTAAAGACTATTTTTATTTTTATACATATTTAACAAAACTGGTTGCAAGGGTCTTCTCGGCACAAGACCATACAATGAGCACAAGTGTCCGCTGGATTGAAATAATTCGGCATTGAATGTGATCTGCTATTGAAAAGATGAACAAAAATAAGTATATAAGGAAACTTAATGTTGGGTTAATGTCAATGAGAGCCACCATTCGAACATCACAAATGTTCCAAGACTGCTACTGCATGTTTAGATATATTCTGCATAAATATGCATCTCATATGGCATACTAGACACTATAAAATTAGTCTTATACAGCATATCACACCCGGTCTAAAAGAGGGACTATATTGCATTCGCCTTGTCCATCCGTTGAATATTCAAACTACCGCGACCGTATAATAGTATTACGTTCTCGTCATTATACTTGTGTATAGATACATTTAATTTCTTTTAATATGGGTATATTACGGAAAATATTGTTCCGAGGCGGGTCAAAAAGGGGGTGTCGGTTGTTGGCCCCTTTGTTTTGCACGATCAATGCATTTGAATGGGGACATATGATGTGGTATGAACAACTCCCACCCTCTTTTTTGAAAATGGCTAAATCTGCCCCTGTTTTTTGCATTATGGTTCACAGTAAGATAAATAATACAAATAAAAATAAAGGTTAAATTAGAGTAAACGATTTTTGATTAAATAATTAAAATAATTTCTCCTTCATTTTCATTTTAGGTGATGCTGTGAGAATGCCTACCCACGAAATTTCAGTTGCATTATATGTATGAAAACGCATTTAAAAGAGACAAACCGACGAGCAATATTTAATTCTGGATTGCGGAACTATGTAGAGTCAATTTTAAAAAGACATGTGTACGAACATGACGCTATTTGCCTAAAATGTAGAACAAGAATTCAACGAGAAATTCAGGCTAACAAATTAGTCAACAATGTGACTGTTGCAGAAAAAATAAAAGCAATGAAAAAACAACCAATCTCTGGAGGCGTCCTTAGTCCAAAACCATACAACTTCCAATATGTTCTACCACAAAATCACACCGTATGTGTATTGTTTGTAAGAAGCAGAATTCAAATAGGCATAAACATATTGTTGTTCCCAATGAAGCCAAGACACAAACATTTATAGACAAGGGCATCTTTATTTCCTCGAACAGTAGATGTTGTTCTGATCACCTTGTTGGTAAATACTTCAAGCAAGAGGCTTTGAAAGCATTAAAGCATACTTCTCCGTCGACATTCTTCAACCGTACGGATGTAAACGACTTGTTAGATAGAACCAGGTCAATGCTAAAAGATGTTGGAAAACTTAATTTCGATGTCCAGATATCTATGTCAGATGACGATTTTGTTAATCTCACTGGACTAACCAAACAACAGTTTGACGTTGTCGCCACACACGTTACAGACTTGAGAAACTCTGAAGTACGCTCAATAAGAACATGTCTAGCTATTCTCCTTGTAAAATTACGCACTGGATTATCAAACACAATCTTGGGAACTCTTTTCAGCCTTAAGTCCTATAATATACGGCGATCCGTACACTCAGCTCGAGAATCTCTAATCAAAATTTTGTTCCTTCATTTTTAGGATTTAACCATATGAGTCATTCAGTCTTTGCCCAGAGTCATACAACTCCAACTGCCAAAACATTGTTTACAGGAAACAATGAAGACACAGCTGTTCTGATCCTAGATGGGACATATATATACATACAGAAAAGTTCATACCACATGTTCCAGAAGAAAACCTACAGTATGCACAAAAACCGACCTTTAGTCAAGCCCATGATTATAGTTGGATCTGATGGCTACATTTTGAGTGTCTTGGGGCCATATTATGCCAATGCCCACAACAACGATGCCTCGATTACCAAGCATTTATTTAAAACCAATGCTGAAGATATAAAGCAATGGATAAAGGACGATGACGTATTAGTAGTCGACAGAGGTTTCAGAGATGCTCAAGCTTTCCTTGAGAGTTTGAACTTAAAAGTAGAGATGCCTTGTTTCATCAAAAAGGGACAAAAACAACACACTACCGAGGAGGCAAATTCTTCTCGACTTATAACAAAAGTTAGGTGGGTAGTTGAAAGCGCCAATGGACGCATTAAACAGTGGCGCTTTCTCGACAAAGTCGTATCAAATCACTTCGTTCCCTATATTGGAGATTTTGTCAGAATTGTTTCTGCATTTATTAATTGCTTCCGGCTCCACTGATTAATGACTTTTGCAATGAAGAGCTTGGCCAAACTATGCTGGATAGAGCACAGCTTGGTAACCAGGTACAGAAGTATGTCGAGGACAATAATTTAATTCGCAAAAAGGCTATCTATTCTGAAGTAAATGGCACGGAAAACGTTTTAGATTTTCCTAAACTTACTCTCCAACAAATCAGAGATATAACAATGGGAGTATATCAACTGAAGCAAGCCCCAAGATATACAGAAAGCCATCTATCTGATAACAATTACATGCTCCAGACTTGCCGTGACCGCCCTAATCTATTACGAGTAAAACTAACATCCAGACATTCGTCCTCAAGAGTGTACAGTCTATGGATTGAATTTAGTGGAGATGAAGTCACCGGTTGGTATTGCACCTGCAAAGTTGGCGCCCGGTGGTCGGTTGTTGTGCGCATATTGCATCTACAATGTGGTACCTTGGTTATAGCAGGTGGGAACTAGAGACACCAAGCACATGTAAATATGCAGATTCAATTTTGAATGCAAAAATGTGCCACTTGAAACAGATTCCGATTCTGATAGTGACGGTTTCATTGAGGAGTGACTCTCTTACAGTAATATTTATTGACAGAGGTTAAGATGTAAATGCATAGAAATAGTGAATTTATTTAACAGGGGGTGGGTTTTTTCATTGTTGTCTAAACAAACTATTTTTTTCGGAGATCAGCATCCGATTATTGTTCTTGTCTTGCGAAATTCTATTAGATTAATGTTGAATACGTTTTTTTCTCGCTGATCGTACATACTTTACTGTTAATTATCTGCTCACTAATTAAGAATAAGAATATGTTTGTACACATTTTTAGTCACATGGCAGATATATAAAAAAGAAGATGTGGTATGATTGCCAATGAGGTTAGATCCATGTGAGTTTTAGTCATAGCTTAGGTATCAGTCTTTTTGCTCTTACTGAACATACTCTACGTAAAACAGTATATAAATCTAAATAATGAACTACAATTATACTGAAATAGAAAATAGTTTGGTGCACCTTGTCAGCAAATCTGGTTAAAGTTTTTCCTTTCCTCCTTGGAACTGATTGACGTGTGAAGTTATGTGTCTTTAATAAACTAGACTTTGGTCACTTTGGAGATTACACAGTTTATGTGTTATTACGTACATATATACTATATGAAATGTGGTTGATATATGATTATGCACTATGATAGGTTTATCTAATTACCTTCACTTTTAATACAGACATCCGACAGTTTCGATTCAGACCAATGGCGTACATTTTGTTGTCCATATTAGACTATATCTTAAGATGCTTTTTACACGTTTCTGCGTAATATATACTTAACCTAGTAAGCTATACCTGTTTGGCGGTTTATACTCTATAGTCAGATTGTTGTCTCTTTGACATGCACATTCCCCATTTCAATTTTATCTATATGATATAATTAAGGTGAAGTTTTATTTATGCAGTGGAACTTTTTACAAAGGATGATTTTCATTGGTTCCACGAACATTCACAGAACATTGTGTAATTTTGTCAAAGCCTGTTATTTCATTGTTTATATAATTGTTGTTTTATCATTGAATAAATCAATAGTTCCAGTTATGAATTCTGTTTTTTAACTTAACTGCTATTGTACAAGGGCTTAACATAATACTTATGATATCATGATGAGAGGGCCTTGAAGGTCATTATAACTTTTAATTTTGGTAAAACTTTTCGTAAGACTTTATTATTTGTTTTTTTTTTTTTGGGGTTGTTGAAGTTCTTTTCGTTTAGTAAACACCAAGCTTCTTCCATCCATAGTCGGATAGTGATAAATCTACAAAATATCAATACCGTGTAGATGACAAATTAACATAAGAAAAGTACAATATCAACGTAAATCATATATAGAAAGGTCGTTGCTATGCAATGGATACGGTTGCTAGGTAGTTTCTAAGCATTAAAAAGCTAACAAAATGTAAGTTATTTACAATTGTCATGTAATCACCTAACAATAGATACCTAGCTTTGGTTAACACATTATTGGTTGCATAAACCTTAAAGAGATATTAAAGGCTGTGGTTGCTTAGTATACAGTGTTGTTGCTAAGGGTCATTCTGGTGGCTAAGATGTTGATAAATACTCGTATAAATAATTCAGATAAATAAGACATTACTGTTTGAGATTTCCATATATGTATTGTACAATGATACATTTTGATTCATATAAAAAGACACATTTTTAATGAATATGGTTAAAAATAGCGCATAATTAGCAGATTTTAAATATGTTGCTAGGCAACCAACAAATGATAACTACAAAAAAAAATTGTCATTTTTTTAAGCTTCTATATTTAGTCTATTGAAATTATAAAATTCAATTCATTTGGAGAGGGGGCCAAAAATGGCCCTTATTGTACCTTGTCCTTTGAAAATTTAGATGTTATTTGAATGACCTTATTTTAAAATTCACGTGAAACTCACATGAACTGGTTTCATGTGAGTTTCGCGTATAAGCTCGTTTGAGGTGAAATTCACGTTAGTTTCCCGTGAGATTAACGTGATATCGTGACATTTACCTGTGTATAGATTAGTTAAGAAAAAATGCACTCGCATCCAATAAATCAATCAATCAATCAATTTATATACCTCATTGCAAGCTTTTCGACATTTTACTTTTCAGATAAGTCGCCTTCCAAGATTATCAAATGTTTTAGTTTGTTTCGAAAACTTGTCATTTGGTCTTTGGTGCATATTTGTCTCATTGGCAATCATACAACATCTGCTTAATTTTTATTGTTGTTAATACTTTAGCTTCGCAGACTTATATTTTCTCTATTATTATACTAAAGCACGTAAAGAACATTATATTAGTGACACAATCTGTATCAATAATCGTCAACTATTTACTTACTAATGATTAAAAAACCAAGTCACTGATTGTGCAGGAATCTCTACCGCACTTAGTAGGAAGAGGTTCAAACATAAACTTCCCGATAGTTGCTGCACACCAAAATTGATTGCGTAGTATGCATATCCACATGATGTCCTGTAAGTATACATGTATATGATATATTTTGTTTTATCAATTCTTTATCGACTACAAAATGGAAGTGTTAAAATGATATTTTTCTGTCAATTTTAGTTAACACCCGACATTTCCATTTTTTCTTTAAAGATAAATATTCTTAAACCGAGGCTCTCAAAACGTTTATTAAGACAAAACTATCATTAAACTAACCGAGACGTTAACATTTTGTTGTTGGTACTTCATCATATTGATAAAACATTATTGTAAACTGTGATGGGCATAGACCTAATTTTAAACATTATGAATATGGCAAAGCGCCTTACTGAATTATTTTCTAAATGCATATCAACGTCTATCTTTTTCTATATAAAATATTCTATTACGGTAAATGATATATACTCTTTCACTATACATAAATACATTGATTACCATCCGACCCCTAGAAGAACTGTCTTCTTCAACAATTCTCTGTTTTTGAGCACATCAAAAAACGTGTACTTTTTACCATCGTTGGAAACTGATTTTGATAGAAAATCGATTCTTGACAAGTTTGGCACTGGCTTTTTATTAATCCTGGCCATCCTCTCGATGATTTTTTTCGCTCTGTCAACTTTACAATTGGCTACAAGCCATCTAAAGCTTTCAGGAATACTCCTAAAATAATGATAAAAGTTTTCACAAAGGTTGCATTAGTTATGTAGAAGAATGAACAATAAACATAAGTGTGTTATTAACAATTGTATAGACTCAAATAATTGAGCTTAACATGTTATATTGTAATTATTCTGCTCATTTTGGCGCCGTGATTGGCAAATAAAGTATAAGTATAAGTAAGTAATGTTACAATATAAACTTTTGTTAAATACCGTACTTTAACATTGAGAGTGCATTTGCTTTTTTTTTCAAAATCTTTCAGTTAAGGGTTTCGATTTCTTAAAGTTTTTTTCTTGGTTTAAAAGCGGTTTTGGTTTAACAGTAATGAAACAAACCCAAAGTTTTGATATCGGTTATTGACTGACTGTTCAATACACACGCAGAGGTTTTGTTTTCAAGAAAAAAGTGTTTTGATCGAAACCAGCTCTTAACAGGTTTGGAAGAACAAATAGAAGGCTTATGAACCTTGCCAGACACCAAAAACAGATATGCCCTAAGAGGCCTTTTTGTTGTGTCGTAGGGTTTATTTCTCACTTGCGCATACCAAAGATTTCTTTTGTTCAGATTGTATAGTCATGTCTTTTTTTCGTTCATTTTATAAATGTAAATACGATTCCAGTCTATCTCATTTGCTTTTTCAAAAGTTGTACATGTAACCTATTTCCGAAAATTTGTGACTATACAGTTGGCCTTCGGATATTAGAAAAAATACAAAGACAATTTGTTTCTAATTTTGTCTTGTTCCATCGAATTATTCACATCATTTTGACTCTCACCACCAAGTAAACAGCCATGGTGCCGTTGCCACAGCTGTAGCAATATGAAGATACATCCAATCATGAATCAAGCAGGTCATTCCACCAAAGGCAGCGGCAAATATCGGCCATGATGGAATCGCCATAAGCATTGGGCGATATTTTCCGGAAATAAACTCAATCGTAAATGTAAAGAAAACGGTCAAATAAAATCCACAACCAATTCCTATTAAAAACCTTAAACTTGCAAACATCTGCCAGCTTGTGGAGAAAGCTGCTACAAGATTAAAGACGAACAACATAAGCATGGATAAAAAATAGGTCGGTTTACGTCCTAACATATCAGCTAATTGTCCTGCTACCAATCCACCAAAAAGTAATCCACCCATCTGAATAGTTGTTATTGTTTGTGTTATCCAGTCTCGGTCACATACAAGATCCCACTAAAATATACACTTAGTTTATTTAACAAATATAATTAAAAGGCTTATTTGCAAGACTCTTCTAGGTTTCGATAACTTAACTGCTGATTTTTTTGTTGCGTCATACTTTTTTTTTTTTTTCGTTTTATGTAGAATTATTCATTTGCCATCATGGATAAAGCAAGAGCCGCTGTGATAGCATTGGAAAAACGCTTAACTAAAATTTATGGATTTTTATTTTCTTTTTCTTTTTCATAAAATGGTATCTACAACTATCAAAAACTGAAAATTGTTTGTTTATTTTTAAATTGTTTGGTATTAAACGCCACCTCGGCTAAATCATGACAGTCCGAGTTTGTTGGAGGAAGCCGGAGTACCCGGAGAGAACCATTGAAATTTGGCAGGAATACTGGCAATCCTTGTCAATCAAAATCGGAGCCGAACACACCACGAGCGAGTTTCGAACTCACAACCTCAGAATTGCCAGGCTACTTTAGATCACTCGGCCACATAAGCCTCGAAAACGGATAAAGAAATAAAACATAGTTCATGTTTGCAATTCTTGTGGGATTTCTGTTCTCTTGTGATTCTTTTTTTCTATATCTTCGATTGATATCTTCTCTTATTTTCATGTCAAATGTTTTATTTTAATTTCCTGCATTCAATTTTTAACAGCTAATACAAAGACTGAATCGAAACTTCCTTAAGTAATCCATTGCAAGTGATTGAATCGATTCTGTTTCACTCTTAAGTTATCTACAGTTGCGTAAGTTTTGTTTTTTAATTGGGATTGTTTTACCTGTTTGATGTCTTAATAGCGATGCATACCTCACTGACAACTGTATGGAGCGATGGATCAAATGTTTTCCTGGCGCATATGAAATTGCTAAAGTTACTGGGAGCACTGCATGTGCTGTTAGTGCCATTTAGTATAACTGTGAATGACGACTGATTTCCCCATTGACATGACCAGTTTGGAATAGCTCCACCAAATGACATCATTAACATGCTCCAAGTGATGCTAACTTTCCCTCCTAAAACACTGGCGATGATCATCCATTGAAAACGCCCAATTCCGCCACATTTCTTTAATGTGTCTTCGAGGAAATCTGTGACAGATGTTGATGACATGGTCGATGATATTTCATCTATAAGAATACAATACTATATCACTTGTCTAAACTACCCCGGCAAAAAATGTTTGGACTCAAAAGTATCTAATATCAGGTACGGTGACGGACCATCAACAGACAGAGAAAAGGTAGGATTTCTGTTTATTTATTTGTTATCTATATGATATTGAAGAATATAAATACACATATAATTATTTTCGATTGTGAGATGTAATATTTTCTACAACCGTTCTAGATTATTTGAGAAATAAGTAGAATGGCATATCAAAATGATGAGTCGAGTGAACCTTGCCTCGAGTTTGTTAAAGTTCTCGTTAAATTGTGCACATTGTACAGAAAGAAAGGTACGGAAAGAAAGACATTAACATGGAGATAGCAAGAATATTCACATTGCTCATCTCAGTATTTTTTTCTTTCTGTGCATGGAACGAAAGACATGAGTCAAAATGGAATGACCCGGTTTTGTCAATATTGTTTACTACATAATGACCCGGCTTTTTCTTGGTATAGGACCCGGTTTTGTTTTGTTTTGAAACCACAAATATATGAAAATCAACGTTAACAGAGATCTGAACATTGTCCGTCGAAAGAAATTCAATATATATGTTATTGTAAATCAGACCTGTCGTATTGAAATGTATTTTAAACGGGAACTTTTCGAAATAGGGAGTACACATTTTTCAAACGCTTTACGTATACCTTACGGCACTTATCTTCGAACTAAGTTTAAATGGAATATAAATACTTTATAACATGCACTTACATTAATTCTTTTATAGCATTATGATGTTTGTTTGTTTTCTATACTAGTATGTTATGATGTAAAAATTTTAAGATGGTATACGATATAGTTATATTATATCAGTGGCGGATCCAGGGGCGTAGAGGTAGTACCAGCCCCCCCTTTTTTTTTTGATGATCAGAAATAATTATTATATCATGTTTTTCAGGATTTATATATTATATTTTAGCATAAAATCGTCCAAAATAATAAGTTGTCCTCTGAAAGAAATCGTTTTCCAACGAGCCATCAAACTCCTGCTGAACGCCGGATTTTAATTTACGTTATGCAATTATGCATTATTTTCTATGATGAGTTTTGCCTTGTGACTTTCTAGGACGAAACCGGTCGTACACATTGACAAAACCGGGTCCTTCAATTTTGACATGACCCATTTCTTTCGTTCCATGCACAGAAATACAAATATTGAGGTGCTCAAAGTGACTAGTCTTGTTATCTCCATGTTAGTATCTTTCTTTTTGAACCTTTCTTTTCGTACAATGTGCACAATTTAACGAGAAATTTTAACAAACTCGAGGCAAGGTTCAATCAATTCATCATTTTGATGTGCCTTTCTACTTAATTATCCAATAATCTAGAACGGCTGTAGAAAATATAACTTCTCACAATCGGAAATAGTTATAATTGTACTTATATTCTTCAATATCATATAAATAACAAATAAATAAACAGAAATTCTACCTTTTCTCTGTCTGTTGATGGTCCGTCACCGTACCGGATATTAGATACTTTGAGTCCAAACATTTTTGCCGGGGTAGTTTAGACACAGTGTATATTGCATTAATGAAATTGTAATGATACATTCTGTGGAAATGTATATAAATAATGTAACAAATGTGAACTTTATCTGTAATCTTTTCCTAAATCAAATTATCTGTATATCAATATCAAATAAATGCTTACTTGTTCTTTAGATCAGCTAATCTAACTACAGTTTTCCGCTGTTATTATATGTAAAAGTAAATATTTCAGAACTGTATTTAAAGTATATTTTAGTTTCAGTTCAAGTAAGGCCTTTCTCGCATCTATGAACTTGAAAGCCATTGCGGATTTAATTTCTTAAACCGACTTCCTAACAAAATGTGATAGTTGTATTGTAAAAAAAACAGTCTGTTGACCTTTAGCTATCGTTTTTGTGTTGTATAGTCTTGTTGGGATACTGCCTTTATCACGTATATTCAACATCTTCATTTATTCGTTTCTTTAGAGACGTGTGGAATTTCGACATAAACCATACATTACTTAGTACGTACCGGACCTATCAGATATAATAAATGAAATGGGCGATGGGACAATTGAGTTATTTTTCAGCTGAGATTTTTCTGGTATACAGGAGATAATCCAATTTGAATCATGTTCTATCGTCTTGACAAATGCATTGTATGTATTCCTAGTAGGTACGTAAGAAAAGTATGACTTATGCCGTAAGCCGTCTATAATAAGTGATCTCGCTTCATATTGTATTTGAGTTGTCAGCTTTAAAAAACAAGTGAAATGTACAGGAACTTATTGGCAAATAAACTCATCATATATATACATTGTACTAAGATTAAAGTTTTGTACGCCAGACGCGTGTTTCGTCTACAAAAGACTCATCAGTGACGCTCGAATAAAAACAAAATTAAAAAGGCCAAATAAAGTACGAAGTTGAAGAGCATTGAGGGCCCGAAATTCTGAAAGATTTTGCCAAATACAGCTAAGGTAATGTATTCCTAGGCTAGAACATCCTTGATATTTCGAAAAATTCAAAGTTGAGTAAACAGTTAATTTATAATAATATTATGACCATATCAATGATAATTCATGCCAAAACAGAAGTGCTGACGGCGCGGGACGTTTGCGCTTTGACATTTGCGCTTTTTAATGGACATACATGTATGTGCTTTAATTTTTAGGACATTTGCGCTTTTAAAAAAAGAATGCGCTTTTCAATAGGACATTTGCGCTTTAACAACACAACATTTGAGTTATATTATGGTTAAAAGTTTAAAAGATCATTTGATATCAAAAACACAAAATGTTTATATACAGCTAAAAGACTTCATTTTTCGTCATCATGCTTATGTCAGATGAAAACGACATCACTTCAAGAGGGCGAATGGAAGTAAATTCCTGTATAATAACCATGATTCTTTCTAAAAGACAACATGAACAGCAGGTGGTTTAAAAAATCTAATTTCGGTCATCACTAATTGAAACAAGCTTACTAGGTAAGCCATGATGGTACAGTTCCAATTTTAAATCCACGAAATGCATTTAGCTGCTTGAAGAATTTAGGTGTTACAGGTGAAAAAAAAAGCGCAAACGTTCTGCGCCCAGCGCTGACTACTTGGCTGGTGATAACCTGGGGAGATAACCTAAAATATGTTTCATGTGTAAACAAAAAGTGGAAAACACGAGTGGCAAACTTCATTTTGAGTATTTCGATGATGAAAATATTATAAGTTGATTTTAATTTAAAGATGGTACTGTAAAAACATGCTGAACCTACAAAATTTTATTAATCGACAGGTATTTGCAAGACGCATTAAAGAAAAATGCCAGCTGGACACAGATATCTTGACGACAAACTATACACAAATGTATGGGAATTGTGTAATAGAATTACTAATGAAAGCTAATGATTTTAGATCAATATGCAGCTTCGTTACTTGTTGTTAGTTCCATCGGCCGCATGGAAAGTTTCCTGAAAATTTATTATAGGTTACATGTCATACATGCATATATGTTACGGGTGCCACTAGTCGAACAGGATATCATTTCCCTTTCAGGGCATCTGAGATAATTCCTGTATTGGTTGGGTTCGTGTTGCTCAGTTTTCAGTTTTCTGTAGTGTTTTGCAGCCTGTAGTCGTTTTTTTCTTTTTGACCATGATATTAAAAAAAAAATATTGTCTGCTTGGTATCTTCTGCATTTTTTCTACGCAGATATATCTTATTTTTTTATATGGAATAATGTTATTTACAAGATAAAGTCTTAGATGAAATTGTCTTACCTGCACCTTGATGTACAATTTATGCAGATTGATGTTTTTAACAACCTTATAGGTATTTTATTTCTGTCATACATTACCTTAGTGTTTTCCCTGAGGATTATGGAATGTTTGTGAAAATATTAAAATTTCTCTATACAAAATTGTGAAAATATATCTTTGTTGATACAGACATGATATTTTTCATCTTTTTTTGGCGTGCAATCAAATTTTATATTTGCGTTTGTCAAATTTGAAATCCTTTTAAAACACATTATTTGCCATTAACTTTACTTTCTAAATGTCAAATATAAACAGTTAGACACAAATAACAACCTTGAGCTATTGTAAAGTACATCCTGATTTATCATTTGTTATTCAGTCTATATTTAAAATGTATTAAAACAAAATAATTATTTGGATGGAGAGTTGTCTCATTGGCACTCATACCACATCTTCCTATATCTATCTTTGTATTTTATTTTATTTTAATTATTTCTTTTCTTATTCTATTTTGTTCAATTTGATGTTTTCTTCTATATAGATATCTTTTTGGATTTTTGGGTGTTTCAGTTAAGGTTTAACTACCAAGGCTTTTCCTCATCAGGTATCGAGCCTCTTCATATATAAAATTTTTTAGTCTAGAAGGACACAGTTCACAATATCCATGGAAATTAAATTCTATGCGCATAGATGCTGTGAACCTTCCTTCTAGACTAAAATTTTTATATTGAAGAGGCTCGGGATACCTGATGAGGAAAAGCCTTGGTAGTTAAACCTAACTGAAACACCCAAAAATCCAAAAGATATCTATATAGAAGAAAACATCAAATTGAACAAAATAGAATAAGAAAAGAAATAATTAAAAATAAAATAAAATACAAAGAGTATGTATTGGTATATATAGGATTGGTTCTGGACTCGTCATTTTCATTCTGGTATCCCCATAAGAGAATTCAAATTGGAACTATTCTACATATTACAAGAAAGGAAACATATAGGCTAGGGATACCTGATGAGGATAGGCCTAGGTCTACATGACCATAACCGAAACACCTTTTTTAGTATTAGAAACTCAGACCTGACCTGGATTTCTATTCTAAAAATACACACACAATAATTATACTACAAACATACAAGTGTGAATTTCTAGAAAATATGAATATATGCAGAAGAATGTATTCCATTACCAGAAGAATGTATTCCATAACCAGAAATATGAATCATTCACTGAGTTTACCAGCTCTAAATTACTCTGATTGTATGCACATAGAAAATGGAATTAATCACGAAGGATTATAATAAGGGTTTATTCCTGCTATTCCTACATTTGATAATCTGGTATGTAAATTGCAAGAAATCCATGTAGGAATAGGAGGAATGCTTGTACAAACACGGGATTAAGGCGGATTAGGTTGTAAAAACATGAAGCTAATTAACTTCAGGTAGATTTAAATGAAATATCCTTTTAGTTTTCGATTCATGTGCAATTTTAGTGTACTAACAGTATAAAATATTGCAAATCATCAAAAGAAATATATATTCTTGTCTTTTTTTGTACTGTTAAGTTATGTTTGTTTCCTCTGATATCCCTGAGAGACAATAAATTTTAAAATAGGCGTAGTTGCATTTATTTATTTCATTATGTTCATGAAAAATAGTAAATAGCACGATAATGTAAACACTTTTATGGTCCCAAAACCTTTAAGCACTATAATAGGCATTGTTACAAATACATCAGCAAAACGAAATCAAAGTTATAGGACATTAGTCAACATAGAGTGCGGTGACAGAAGTGTAAAAAGTCGTCTAAATTTGAGTTTAATCTCCCCAAATAACACAGGGCTAAAATGGTCTTAATATCAAGACAAATATGTCCACTATATTTTCCACACTGTCGTAAGAAATTTGCATGGTCATATTTTTTCGAAAAGTCGTTTTAATTACTAGAGTATATTGGAAAGTTTGCAACCCCTTTTGACAAAAGTAAAATGAAAACTTGAATCACATGATATTTGCGTACATTTAATGAATAAAAATTCTCTCTAGCTATTATCATATGTTAAAATGTTTTATTCGGTATTTTATCATCATCTAATCTATAAAATTTGCAAAATTTTGACTGGTTAAAAGTTAAGTAAATTTTATTGCAAATTCAGACACAAACTTTATTTTCTTCTTCATAGTGGTTGTCATCACTACCTTATATTGTTTTAAGCATATAGTACTTCATAAAACTTGTTACTGTTTGGTACAGAGTGTCTGGCCGTTCTTGTAAGGCAAAGGTAGTTTGAATGGCCTCTGGATCTGGCAATGTTACCGGAAATATATGTGATGTTGTACGAAGTAGGTCGGTATTATTATATAATATCCCCATAAAGATATCTATTAAATTTTTTTTAAATAAAAGTTGTATTTACGGTTTATTATTTTTAAAACAATTTTTTTTAAATTTTTAACAGAAATACATTTTTTGGGGAATGTTCTATTCTATATTCTCTACAATGCATCTTCTTTTTTTATTATTTATTTTTATCATTGTAATAATCTTTTCCAGATTACCTGTACTTACCTGTATTTCAATCAAATTTAAATTGCTAAAACAACAAAACACCTTATACCAACATCTATTGTTCTTTGTTTGTAGGAATAGAAGGAATATGAATTTATAAAATGTAGGAATAGCAGGAAGACACCCTGGATCTGGCAATGTTACCGGAAATATATATGATGTTGTACGAAGTAGGTCGGTATTATTATATAATATCCCCATAAAGATATCTATTAAATTTTTTTAAATAAAAGTTGTATTTACGGTTTATTATTTTAAAACAATTTTTAAAATTTTAACAGAAATACATTTTTGGGGAATGTTCTATTCGGTTTATTCCTGCTATTCCTACATTTGATAATCTGGTATGTAAATTGCAAGAAATCCATGTAGGAATAGGAGGAATGCTTGTACAAACACGGAATTAAGGCGGATTAGGTTGTAAAACATGAAGCT
Organism: Mytilus coruscus; assembly: GCA_017311375.1. Taxonomy (NCBI): domain Eukaryota; kingdom Metazoa; phylum Mollusca; class Bivalvia; order Mytilida; family Mytilidae; genus Mytilus; species Mytilus coruscus. The sequence goes on from CM029600.1 coordinate 35,527,129, forward strand.
AATTAACTTCAGGTAGATTTAAATGAAATATCCTTTTAGTTTTCGATTCATGTGCAATTTTAGTGTACTAACAGTATAAAATATTGCAAATCATCAAAAGAAATATATATTCTTGTCTTTTTTTGTACTGTTAAGTTATGTTTGTTTCCTCTTATATCCCTGAGAGACAATAAATTTTAAAAATAGGCATAGTTGCATTTATTTATTTCATTATGTTCATGAAAAATAGTAAATAGCACGATAATGTAAACACTTTTTATGGTCCCAAAAACCTTTAAGCACTATAATAGGCATTGTTACAAATACATCAGCAAAACGAAATCAAAGTTATAGGACATTAGTCAACATAGAGTGCGGTGACAGAAGTGTAAAAAGTCGTCTAAATTTGAGTTTAATCTCCCAAATAACACAGGGCTAAAATGGTCTTAATATCAAGACAAATATGTCCACTATATTTTCCACACTGTCGTAAGAAATTTGCATGGTCATATTTTTTCGAAAAGTCGTTTTAATTACTAGAGTATATTGGAAAGTTTGCAACCCCTTTTGACAAAAGTAAAATGAAAACTTGAATCACATGATATTTGCGTACATTTAATGAATAAAATTCTCTCTAGCTATTATCATATGTTAAAATGTTTTATTCGGTATTTTATCATCATCTAATCTATAAAATTTGCAAAATTTTGACTGGTTAAAAGTTAAGTAAATTTTATTGCAAATTCAGACACAAACTTTATTTTCTTCTTCATAGTGGTTGTCATCACTACCTTATATTGTTTTAAGCATATAGTACTTCATAAAACTTGTTACTGTTTGGTACAGAGTGTCTGGCCGTTCTTGTAAGGCAAAGGTAGTTTGAATGGCCTCTGGATCTGGCAATGTTACCGGAAATATATGTGATGTTGTACGAAGTAGGTCGGTATTATTATATAATATCCCCATAAAGATATCTATTAAATTTTTTTAAATAAAAGTTGTATTTACGGTTTATTATTTTAAAACAATTTTTTAAATTTTAACAGAAATACATTTTTGGGGAATGTTCTATTCTATATTCTCTACAATGCATCTTCTTTTTATTATTTATTTTATCATTGTAATAATCTTTTCCAGATTACCTGTACTTACCTGTATTTCAATCAAATTTAAATTGCTAAAACAACAAAACACCTTATACCAACATCTATTGTTCTTTGTTTGTAGGAATAGAAGGAATATGAATTTATAAAATGTAGGAATAGCAGGAAGACACCCATTCAAACTACCTTTGCCTTACAAGAACGGCCAGACACTCTGTACCAAACAGTAACAAGTTTTATGAAGTACTATATGCTTAAAACAATATAAGGTAGTGATGACAACCACTATGAAGAAGAAAATAAAGTTTGTGTCTGAATTTGCAATAAAATTTACTTAACTTTTAACCAGTCAAAATTTTGCAAATTTTATAGATTAGATGATGATAAAATACCGAATAAAACATTTTAACATATGATAATAGCTAGAGAGAATTTTTATTCATTAAATGTACGCAAATATCATGTGATTCAAGTTTTCATTTTTACTTTTGTCAAAAGGGGGTTGCAAACTTTCCAATATACTCTAGTGATTAAAACGACTTTTTCGAAAAATATGACCATGCAAATTTCTTACGACAGTGTGGAAAATATAGTGGACATATTTGTCTTGATATTAAGACCATTTTAGCCCTGTGTTATTTGGGGAGATTAAACTCAAATTTAGACGACTTTTTACACTTCTGTCACCGCACTCTATGTTGACTAATGTCCTATAACTTTGATTTCGTTTTGCTGATGTATTTGTAACAATGCCTATTATAGTGCTTAAAGGTTTTGGGACCATAAAAGTGTTTACATTATCGTGCTATTTACTATTTTTCATGAACATAATGAAATAAATGAATAAACACCAATAAATCAATCAATAGATGAGCAAACAAACAAACAAACAAAAAACAAAAAAAATAAATAAATAAATAAATAAATAAATAAATAAATAAATAAATAAATAAATAAATAAATAAATAAATAAATGAATGAATGAATGAATGAATGAATAAATAAATAAATAAATGACTTTTGGATTGTCAGTTAGATATATAAACGTGACTTACTTTCTTTTTCTCTTTTTTCATCTTTCTTTCTTTCTTTCTTTTATTTGATCTTTGTTGGTGTCTTGATTGGGATTAAGTATAATAACCATCGTCAGCAATCCGACAGTTAAATATTTTTTTAGAAAAAAGTATGGAGAACCTTTAATGTCTTAGAAGAGCGTATAGAGAACCTCGTATTTCATAGTAGAACTTAAACAGAGCATCTAGACCGTTTCGGGAACCTATGGTTTTTATGAAGAGCGTAAAGAGAACTTTCAATTTCATAGTAGAACGTAAGCAAAACAGTTGATTTCTTAAAAGAACGTAAGAGAAACTGCAACGTCTTAGTAAAAGATATGGAGAATTTCTGATTTCTTAGAAAGGCATATAGATTACCTCTGATTTCTTAGCAGAACGTATTACGAACCTTTGATTTCATAGTTGGTGCATTGAGAACACCTTATTTCTTAGTAGAAATTTTGGAGAACCGCTGATTTCTTTGTAGACAATACATTTTTGAACAGGTAAAATTAAAGTATCAGTCAAAAGGTTTTTGCTCACAGTAACTGAAGGCACAATGCATCTAGTTACCTGCATATATGAAAATCATGATGTCCTACGTTGTAATATCGGCAGCTGTACCTCGGATAATATTTCATACATCCACGTCATTAATCAAAAAGGAAGAAACAGTATCACGCCATGGTTATTATATTTAATGCCAATATGTCAATTTTAACAATCATGTTTATAACAACTTAGTGACATGTTTTCACAACAGTGTCCAAGTTATACCATTCTCTTCATTTTACAAATAAAAATAAATAATATTGTGCAAAGGGTGAACAATTTTCTTATATGTGCAATTTCAATGGCCAGATACATGTAATAGCTCTTATCATACACCTTCCTCTGTTCATACTTTCAATGGAGAAATATGCAAACAAACATATTTTTTAAAACAATACACACTGTAAGACGTTAAACAAAATCAAAATATCAATAAATCAAAAATTAAAATTGTATTATTTTTTTTTTATTAGACTCAGCAGGTATAACAGTTTATAAAAAGAGAGTCGAAAGATATCAAAGGGTTAAAAACTCATAAGTCAAAAACAAACTGACAATGTCATGGTAAAATACGAAAGACAAACTGACAATGTCATGGTAAAATACGAAAGACAAACTGACAATATCATGGTAAAATACGAAAGACAACGAAAAGACAAACAACAGTCCACAAAACACAACATAGAAAACTAGAGACTGATCAACAAGAACCACACCAAAACCGGGGGTTAATAGTTCACAATATCGACAAATCGATTAGCAAAACGTCATAAATGTGTCTTTCAGACGTAACAAACTAAACACATAATAACTTTGACAGGCGTGTTTACGCTCTTCAGGAGAGTGTGTAATGCGCGAAAATTCGCATGATTTTTCTACATTTGAATTAATTTTAGGCATAATTATCGATCACTATACGCTGATTCAACAACCAAAACAGATTTTTGCCAAGAATAAATAGTTTTGATCTTATGTACAGGAATGAAAATACAGATATTAAATTATTTTTTTTTTTACATTTCTTGTTTCTAAACTTAGGAAATCATTCAAATTAAGGCATGAATCTCCCATATGCATAACATTAACTCTGATTCCTTGTCCAGGTTTAGCTATACTTTTGATCCCTTTCGGTTATATCAGTTCTTCAAAGTTGTATTATAATTTGGATTTTCTAAACTTTTCCGATGAAGAGACATAAATGGTAGACAGGCGCTTCCAAGGAAGTATACTTGTTTACTAATTGCTCTTATGGTGTTTTGTTACAACACTGTCCTAGGTAAGGGAGGGTTGAGCGCACACACTCAGGTTTAACCCCGCCACATATGTACCTGTCCAAATTTAGGAGTCTGTACATATATTTCTGTTGTTTTCGTTGTGTTACTCGTCGATCTGTCATAGATGTTTTCCGTTGAATGTTATTAATTCTTTTCTCTATTGTATAGCTTCATATTTTTTTATTCTGCGACGTTTATATCTTACTGTAGAGTTATGGTTACTAGAAAATCAAAGGATATGGAATATCCATCCATGACACAAAATCATTACATGCACAGCAAAAAACACACATGCAAAAAGCAAAGCCACATCGCTTATATTGCTGTTCTTCATTTCAAAGTCACAGTGAGGCCTTCAACACGAAAAAAACCAACTCTCACCTCACTATAAGTTTAAGATGGCCCCTAGCACGGGTTTGAGCTGAATTATTTGCAAAATGATTCGGATAGACTTTGTAAGATGTATCACCACCAAATCGGGCCCGGTCAAAAAAGAACATACTTGAAATTAGTACATATTTAAAACAAATTAGTCCATTATTAGTACGGTGGCTTGTAGTGGTTTACATCCTTGTCCGTTAGACTCTTGGTGGACACAATGTAGTTATCTTATATTATAATCATACCACAATCCCTTATTTGTATATTGTAATCATACCACAATCCCTTATTTGTATATTGAACAACAACATTACAACCAGAACCTACATCATAAAGTCTGTTAAGTTAAACAAAAGATTCAAAGGACGACTATCAAAGTACCTATCATTATCTTAACAACGGTGCATTACATTTGCACGTATTACCATTACATTTGCGCGCAAAAATCATTACGTTTGCGCGCAGCTTTTGGTTGCATTTGCGCGCATTCTTTTACGGGTAAACACAGGTTAATACAGATATATTATACTTATTTATTTATTCAACTATTTATTTTCGAGCAGGATAAGTCCGTTGTATTGTAAGAACAAAGTAAATCTAAAGATTAAAAGTACTGATTTTACATGTTGTAACGTGCACAAAAATACAAGGATGTGCTGAATAAAATTGCTCATTCTAGTGATTGTCGTTTGTAGTACGCCTGGATTCTGCTGACGGTAGTAATGACCAACGATCTGGAGGAAATAGGGAATCTGGCGAAATACCTTTGCAATCATTTACGGTGCATCGCCATGAAAAAACCCCTGACTTTAGTGTTCTGTCGATACGGAAATTAAATCCATTGTACACTAATGATTTTCCCATCGATTTGTTTCTTGCCACAACTTTACAAACTGACCAATATTCGGTAGAAATTATGATACAGAATACTTTTTACTCTGAAATATTCGTAATTAAGTTACATCCATGTCTTAAGCTATTACTGGATTTCTCATGATCACTGTATATCTTTTTAGAATTCAATATGAAAAATGTATACATGTAATCTAAATTTACAAATATGTTCAAAATTCATAATAACTATAGTCATATTTATTATGAATTATCTTTATTTTACCTGTGTTACCTGTAAAATGAATGCGCGCAAATGTAATCAAAAGCTGCGCGCAAACGTAAAAAAAGTTGATCCCCAAATGCGCACAAATGTAATGCGCCCCTTAACAGTAATGTCAAAACGTCAAAACTAAGTGCGCAATACCACATTCCTATATTTCTACAGGTAGAAACATATATGTTCATAATAAAATCAATTTACACTTTTTTAATTTATTTATGACATATTTCTCCCTGCTTGAAAAAATTGTTAATAATGAAAAAATATGAAATCTGATATGTCACTGCAAACACACTCGTATCTTACCAAAAATCTTACAAAAATGTACACTCCATAAAATAGCCACTAGCGGAATAACACCGTCAATGAAAGTGGAACCATAAATAGTTAAACTACAAAAGGGTTACAATGTCTAAATGATTATGGGTTCGGTCAAAACAAATTTCAGTTTGACAAATCGGTCTGTAACTACATGTGCTATTGAATGTAATAATGCTTATTAATAACAGCAAAATAAATACATATTTTATTCATGATAATCCAATCCGTAATGAAAACGTCAAGAAAAGAGACATAAGTTATACACCGAGTAAGTGCAATCTGTCAAATGTCATGAAGACGCCCTTAGACGATGGAGTATAGTTAAAATATTCCGTTAACAAAAACATTCTCAACAAAAATACTCAGATGAGAAAAGTGTTTCAACCCTTTCAATAATACTTAAAGAGGGATAAAATGAGTCGCCAAAAACACCACATAGTCCAACAGACATCAGCCACCGATAATCAACTCCTCTGAAATAAGACCAGAGATACAAACAGTCGGAGTGTTAAAGCTTTACGCCGAGACGCTATAACAGATTACAACTGCATCGGGTTGATTGATGTATGTAATGAGATATGTTAAATCGGATGAATTATCTACCTTTGAAAAATTACAGTAATGGTATGTACACACACTTGCGAACAATGAATATATAAAAACTGACAAGCTGTGTGTATATATATATTAAGTATTTTTATAACACGTACAATGTATGTGACATTTAAACATGGAGGAATTCGCTGAATAAATTGTGAGTATTATGTTTAATATAATATAGCTCTGTTTTACTACTGAGAGTGACTGCGGTTTTGCTATTATCGTTGTGCTGTGAACTGAAGCTTTTTATTTAACCGATTTGTTTAAGTCAAACGTCTCATTTTTTTGTTACAACGGAGCTATATATAGACATATAGATTTCGGGGGCAACATGTTATCGATTTCCAGCTAAACTATACAAAAACCATATTTTTATATCAGATGTAAATTTCAACATATAAATTACGCTATAGTAATATTGTTAAAAAAAATAACATTCTGCATTGTGGGAAACAGTTAGAAATACATCTTAAGGTAGAAAAATAAAACATATTAATATATCATTATGATTTCATGTAATTTTTGGTTTGGAGAATAATATCAATTACATGTATACGACTTTTAGAGCAAAGGAAATATGAAATTAGATAAAGAATATTTGCTGACAAATTTCAAATTGAATCTGGGAGATACTAGCTAGGGTACTCTTCGACAATACAGAATTTGTCCAGGATGAACTTCAGGTGTGGCTGAAGAAGAAGTCCATTATTTAAATTTAATACCCATCTACAAAAAGAGAGGAATTAATGCAAAGTACATTAAAGTCATGTCCAAATTTCTGGAATTTAGATACTGATTTATGCAGAAACAATAAACCCACAACAAATTTTGCAGACAACCAACGACAACCACTGACTTACATGCTACTAACTTTCAATTGGATAGGCACATGGAGAATGTTGACTTTAAAAATAGCAGTTTGAAAAATCTTGACTCATCAGCACGAAACACTGAGAACTTATCTAAGACTATACGCAGTTACTGAAGGTTTGAACTTGAAATAATGAAGATCCCTCATATTATTTATGTAAACCATTGGTGCATGTCACAATAAAAAGTAAAGACGTAGTGACTCGTTTGTAATATGTATTGTTTCTACAGGAACATCCAAACTTCCAAAATATATTTGTTTGTATCTATGAAGAGTTTTATAGTAAAGTTTTTAAGTAATTTGTTGTAAATCACTGAATTTTATAAAAAATACATTTGTGTATTTGACTGCACTAATTACAAGTAAGGATTTCCTCTTTAAGCATCGACTCTTTTAACTTTCTGCAGATGAGTCACAATAACAATAATGATTGCACAATATACAAGACGTTAATGTATATTATTCCTCACTGTTAAATATGTGTTTGCCTTATCTGTATTGATTACAAGTAGAGATTTCTACTTTTAGCACCAACTCTTGGTGCCTTCTGCAGATAAGGTGTAGTACACTTCCATTGTGTAAAAGCAATTTTATACATCAATATTTGTTTTTTTTTTTACAGAAAAAAGTATACAACATTCTTTTTTCACATTTCTATAGACTCAATATGTATATATATAGATAGATATCATAATTATGCAAATATTTCCAATCATATTGTATTGTGTTATATGCCCCCTGTGGTCTTAATTTGGCGAATAAAACCCTTATCTTATCTTATAATATAAATACACAATAAATACACAAGAATATCGTAGTGTTAACTACATTTAGCGTTAGTAATTAACATCAATTGATTACACGATTAATGCTGTGGGTCTTTTATTACATGTATTATAGCTTGCTGTATGCGGTATGAGTTTTTCTCATTGTTGAAGGCCGAATGGTGACCTATAGTTGCTACATGTAACCTTTAACGTCATTTGGTCTCTGGTGTAGAGTTGTCTCCTTGGCAATCATACTTCATCTTTTTATTTTTTTTAAATTAAAAAATTAACGTGAAGAACCTACATCTATATACGACATCACAATCACTTTGAGCGTTTGTCTTTGGTGGTTACACCAGTATCTAAGATTTACACGTTCAGGTCCATCAATTGTACTGCTATGTTGCCCAATAGAAGACGATTGCCGTACCTACACTCAACCCTAAAGAGATTCACTACTGTTTTGAAAAAAAACAAAAAAACAAACTAAAATATAATTTTTTTCGGTAGACACAGCTTTAAGTGTTGTCAATAAAAATAATGCAGTTTCTATGTTGTATTTGGACTCCATTCAATTGAGTCTGGGTAAACGTTGATCAACAGCAGCTGCACATACATCTTATATGAAAATTAAACGACAAAGGCCTTATAAATTATAAAATTACCCATGCAGAACCTCAATAATTTATTCCTATTTTACTTTGGCCTTTTAAACAAATATATATGAATTTGTATTATATGAAAGAATAAATTATGTCTCTGTTGAAATTATTAACTTCTTGTTTATACGGAGGAGATCTAAATATATTGCATATTGCGGAGATTGTTGTCCATTGTCGAAGGCCGTATCGTAGGTTGATCTCTGTGCGTCCATTCGTTTTATTGATTGTTGTCTCATTGACGCCATGTCGTCGAGAATGTGCTTGTGTAAAATGTTTGCCATTGGATCTTAAAGCTATGATACTTCATAATACATATGACTTAGTTATATTTATCTGGTTTATATTTACGTAAAGGGTTGACTTGGGTTTGAAAATATGCTCACAAGTAAAACCGAATTAAATCAGCGCGTCCGTTATTCTGTGTAGGATGTATAAATACACAGCCACGTTCTGTCAGAATATGGACGTTGAATTTGAAGCTTCGTGTACGGAGAGTCTGAGTGGCAAGTAATGTGTCCAAGCACCCAACAGAAAATTGTATATAACTTCTTTACCTATGTCAGTGTGTTTGATGTAAATTATTGGAGCTTACCATGTCCTCGCAAAGGAGAATTATTCACATTTTGTGCATTATGTTCTAACAATGTTTTTTTTTTGTAAAGTTTTGTGAACATAAATTAAAACATCTGAATTGTGTAATATTTTACCTTTCATCAGTTTAAACTTAATTCTAACTGGATATGTTTTACTTCTATGTTTGTTGCTCTATTTGTTACTGAAAACCATAAGCATGCTAAGAAGAAATTACTTTTCGTTATTTAGTAAATTTAGTTGACCATTTTAATATTTGTTTATTTTTTTTTATGGGTATACGCTTGCATATGGGATTTTAAAATATCTGTTTTAAATAATTCAGGTATCTAGCCAATATGCATCTCATTAAAAGTACCAGTCTACCAGTTCAAATATATCGTTGCTGTGATAAACTCCGGTTTGTGACTCGATATTCAACAGCAACAGCAACTTCACATTCAGCAATTCATGAAGAAGATATCAAACCATTTCATCTAATTCCTGGACCAAAAGGGCTGTATTCTGTCCCTTATCTAGGATCAGCCTTACAGTTTAAACCGTTTAGTAAGTACAACACAAGCATAGTTGTATTTAATAACCAAAGTAGTAACATTGTTAAATATGAATCAGACAGCTCGTCATATTGAGTAAGTCTTTTATAATTTTATGGGTTGTTATTGTTGAAGACAATCGTTATATGCCAGAACTTATTATTTGTTATAAAAAGACCCGGAAGATACCAAAGGAAAATTCAAAACTCATAGTCGAAGAGAAACTGACAACTCCACAGCAAAAAAAAAAAAACAACAAAAAAAAAGACGAAAAGTTATGCATATCCATACTGTACTATTAAGAAAACTAAAGACTGATCAACCTTTAATGGCGTATGTTTTAACACGTCATAGCTCAACCACAGTATAAGTAAGTCATGTGCTATTTCCGAAGTTTGCCGAATAATTTCAAAGTATGCCGAGGTCTTGATACAAATGTGGTACTTCAATCTTGATCATTATAACGATCACGTGGTTAGTAATATAGATACAATGAATAGCGTTGATTCTGAAAAGAAACCATGAGCCGGAGGGCGAATGGTTTGTTTTCATGAATCAACGCTTATTCATTGTATCTATAACTTAAACTATTGTGTTAATGTCTTTTCAAAATTAGAGCCTTTTCTTAATTAGAAGGTATTGTAAATGAGTTTAAATAACCATGGTATCATGTTCAACGATGCATTACTAAATATAAGATCACAACTAATTGGTTAGAAAATACAAATATAACACAACACGTCTGCCTTTAAATTATCAGGCATCTGAATATTATCTGTGTTTACAAAGTAAGACATATTCGATCTTATTTCTAATAAAATTGAGAATGGAAATGGGGAATGTGTCAAAGAGACAACAACCTGACCAAAGAGCTTATATAAAGTATATATAAAAAGTATGTTACCGAAATTTCTAGCAAGAAGCCTAATTCTAGGCACATCAGGATTTACTCGCATAGGAATTTTCGAATAAACATTTGTAAAATTATGTAGTAAAAGAGATGAAATCTTACTATATTTATAAAACAAAAATGGACAAATTGAATGTAATCATTTTCGTTTCAAATATGTGAAATAGCCAATAATAATCCAAAAATAAACGGTAAAACTCGCTATTATTGCAAAAATATCCACAATTACATATATGAATAAGAAAAAAACAGAAAAACTAAAGAATATGGACAACAAAGAGAATACAGGGATTCGAACCTAAACCGACAAGTCCCTAACTTTAACTTAACTCTTTAACTCATTGATCTTAACCATGCTAACCTCGCGGCTACCAACTTATACTATACGATTGCCTATTATGTATACATAAAGGTACAAGCCCTGTGTGTCCGTTGTACCGATATATATCATATGTTCATTTATATATATAGAATAGACATTTAAATTGTAACCAGTTGGTAGCCGAGAGGTTTTGTCGATATGTTGATGTCGGTCACACATAACAGATTTCAAGGACGGGTTCGATTCCCAGTGAAGGCATATAAAATTACAAAAATTAAAGGTAAGTTTTAAATTAATTCCATTAGTGAACAGAAATCAGTAAATTAGCTAATTCAAACTTAATGAAATTAGGAACACAAAGGAAACAATTGAATTTAATTTGGTGAATCCATTTCAGCGACAGATTTAGATTTATTTTTTAAATTAAAAATTAACGTGAAGAACCTACATCTATATACGACATCACAATCACTTTGAGCGTTTGTCTTTGGTGGTTACACCAGTATCTAAGATTTACACGTTCAGGTCCATCAATTGTACTGCTATGTTGCCCAATAGAAGACGATTGCCGTACCTACACTCAACCCTAAAGAGATTCACTACTGTTTTGAAAAAAAAAAACTAAAATATAATTTTTTCGGTAGACACAGCTTTAAGTGTTGTCAATAAAAATAATGCAGTTTCTATGTTGTATTTGGACTCCATTCAATTGAGTCTGGGTAAACGTTGATCAACAGCAGCTGCACATACATCTTATATGAAAATTAAACGACAAAGGCCTTATAAATTATAAAATTACCCATGCAGAACCTCAATAATTTATTCCTATTTTACTTTGGCCTTTTAAACAAATATATATGAATTTGTATTATATGAAAGAATAAATTATGTCTCTGTTGAAATTATTAACTTCTTGTTTATACGGAGGAGATCTAAATATATTGCATATTGCGGAGATTGTTGTCCATTGTCGAAGGCCGTATCGTAGGTTGATCTCTGTGCGTCCATTCGTTTTATTGATTGTTGTCTCATTGACGCCATGTCGTCGAGAATGTGCTTGTGTAAAATGTTTGCCATTGGATCTTAACGCTATGATACTTCATAATACATATGACTTAGTTATATTTATCTGGTTTATATTTACGTAAAGGGTTGACTTGGGTTTGAAAATATGCTCACAAGTAAAACCGAATTAAATCAGCGCGTCCGTTATTCTGTGTAGGATGTATAAATACACAGCCACGTTCTGTCAGAATATGGACGTTGAATTTGAAGCTTCGTGTACGGAGAGTCTGAGTGGCAAGTAATGTGTCCAAGCACCCAACAGAAAATTGTATATAACTTCTTTACCTATGTCAGTGTGTTTGATGTAAATTATTGGAGCTTACCATGTCCTCGCAAAAGGAGAATTATTCACATTTTGTGCATTATGTTCTAACAATGTTTTTTTTTTTGTAAAGTTTTGTGAACATAAATTAAAACATCTGAATTGTGTAATATTTTACCTTTCATCAGTTTAAACTTAATTCTAACTGGATATGTTTTACTTCTATGTTTGTTGCTCTATTTGTTACTGAAAACCATAAGCATGCTAAGAAGAAATTACTTTTCGTTATTTAGTAAATTTAGTTGACCATTTTAATATTTGTTTATTTTTTTTTTATGGGTATACGCTTGCATATGGGATTTTAAAATATCTGTTTTAAATAATTCAGGTATCTAGCCAATATGCATCTCATTAAAAGTACCAGTCTACCAGTTCAAATATATCGTTGCTGTGATAAACTCCGGTTTGTGACTCGATATTCAACAGCAACAGCAACTTCACATTCAGCAATTCATGAAGAAGATATCAAACCATTTCATCTAATTCCTAGTTGTATTTAATAACCAAAGTAGTAACATTGTTAAATATGAATCAGACAGCTCGTCATATTGAGTAAGTCTTTTATAATTTTATGGGTTGTTATTGTTGAAGACAATCGTTATATGCCAGAACTTATTATTTGTTATGAGATACCAAAGGAAAATTCAAAACTCATAGTCGACGTCACAGCAAAAAAAAAAAAACAACAAAAAAAAGACGAAAAGTTATGCATATCCATACTGTACTATTAAGAAAACTAAAGACTGTTTAAATGTGGTGCATCATAACAACCATTCCGATAACTTTACTATGTTATTCTTTTTATTGTGTCTTTGTTATCGTTATATAACAATCTTCCCTTTCATGTTATTTTTTTTGTCTTTGTTATCGTTTATATATCTTCCCTCATAAAAAAAAAAAAAAAAAAAAAAAAAAAAAAAAAAAAAAGAGAAATATCGGTATGCTTTCTTCGTGGCTTCTATTCAAGTAACAGAATTTGTAACCGTCTTGTTCCAAATGTAAGACCGTACATGAAAGTTTGTGACATTCTGCTTAATGCAAAATTGGAAACATTGTTGCCATCCCTCCTTGCCAATACATACTGCTGATGCAATAAACATGAACTTTTGTAACATATTTGTTATTTGATTAAGTTACTTTTGAAATATTCTCAAAAATGTAGATACCTGACGGAGACAAATATCTTTAATTAGAAGTTAAGATTTGCCTACTACTCATTTTCATCAAAATTATCAGATGAAATCTTTTAAAATTTTAAAAAAGCAACAATGACTGTAAACAGCGAATATGTCATATTATCGTATCGTAGGTTGATTTTAGTGTCCGTTCGTTTTATTGATGGTTGTCTCATTGACCCCTCGTCATCGAGAATGTGTATATGTGAAATATTTGCTACTGCTTTTCAAAGCCATGATACGTTCAGTAAATATGACTTTATAAAATTATCTCGTTTATATTCACGCCAAGAGTTGACTTGGGTTTAGAAATAGTTACCGGTAAAATTGACGCAAATCAGGGCGTGCTTTTGCTGTGCGGGATGTATAAATACACTGATACGAACTGTCAAAATATGAACGTTGAATATTATGCTTCGTGTACGGAGTGTGGTAAGCTACTGTACATATGTTCGTTCAAGAACCCAAAAGAAAATTGTATCTAACTTTTTTTGAAGACAACATAGACCATATTTGTATACCCCAGTCTCATTTTGGGTGTCGTAAGAGTTAACTAGCTATCTACATGTAAGCGTTATCACTTAATGTACTCAATATTACTTCAAGTATTAACATAAGATATACATTGAAAGAAATGATTAAAAAGGTGTTATTTCTTTCTCTTTCGTAGGCCCTTACACCATAAATGACATCACAACTGTGATTGATAATCTTAAGAACAAATATGGCGATATTATGCGACTGCGCATGGGGAAAGACTATGTTGTGTACATATCACATCCTGACTTGGCTAAAACCGTGTTCCAATATCCATACCAAGAACATGTAAGAGTTGGTCTCGATATAATGGAGGTGTACCACAAGAGAACTGGGACTAAAAAAGGACTGAGTTTATTGTAAATATTAGCAAAGACAACTGACATGCATATTGTGACTTAGATGGAGAGTTGTCTCATTGGCACTCATACCACATCTTTTTATATCTATATCATATGTATATTACAATTTAGTTTGAAGTTTTCAAATAATATTAAAAAGGAAAAACATTTCCAGCGTCTAATGAATTATGTAAAAGGACTCATATTACTATTGTAATTGTGAAATTTACTAATACATGTGTTTTGTAATATAGCTTTTTTTTTTGTATTGAATGGTAACAAAATCATTAAATCTTTTGCATCTCTATTATGTAGTACAAATAAATTTCCCTTGTCATACATGCATGTCATTTCAATCAAAAACGCAGTCTTAGGCATATTTAGGACAAAGTATTATCTGAAGATGCGAAGATATAGAAAATAAGTGATGCACATACTACTATTTTCTGCTTATGTAGGATATATTTAATTTGTTCGAATTATTAATTTCTGTTCGCTTTACTGTTAGTGACAAATGTTTGGACATGTTCAGAACGAGAGAAAAATAAACAACAAATCAGACATTATATACCCGACCGGAATGAGAGACTGGAGATTTGGACTGCAATTATATTAAAGTTTAAAAAAAAGATAAAAACTGTGCCATGACACATGCCAAGAACAGACTCGTCAAAATGTTTACGTGTACGTAGACACGTCAGTCTCCCAGCACGGATTATAGGAGTTAATGTCTACACTCCGACTGGAAGTAGATTAAATGCACCCCACTCGGCATTGGTCTCACTGTCGTATGGGATAAGTCAGCATAACCACATGTTAAATTCCCATATGTTCTTAATGTGTATTTTATTTATAAATATATATTAGCATCGGACAAATACAACTGCGAACAATATATACCGATACCATCCATAAAAGCAATATTTGTCGCTTTTCTTATAGAGTATCTTTATAGTGCTTAATCATGAACATTTTTCTTATAATTTTAGGCAAGGAGAAGAATGGTTAGCGTTACGACGGCCAGCCCAAGAAAAGATGCTCAAACCTACAGTGGTTGCTGATTATGTTCCTATGATTGGAAATGTTACTAATGACTTTGTAAAACGTCTAAGACAACAATATACAGTGACAGATTTACTGGAGGAACTCTTTAAATACACCACGGAAAGTACGAAGTTTTATTAATTTTGTATCGATCTGATGAGTCCAGCACTTTTCAATTGATTTTTATAATATATTCTAATGTTGTGTTGTTATACTTGTGCTCCAGGTAAGGGAAGGGTAGGACGCCCGCAAACAGGTTTAATCCCACCACATTAT
This sequence comes from Mytilus coruscus, assembly GCA_017311375.1. Taxonomy (NCBI): domain Eukaryota; kingdom Metazoa; phylum Mollusca; class Bivalvia; order Mytilida; family Mytilidae; genus Mytilus; species Mytilus coruscus. The sequence goes on from CM029600.1 coordinate 35,542,921, forward strand.
GTATGTGCATGTCTTATTTCAGGAGCCTGGAATTCAGTGGTTATTGTTTGCGGCTGTATATCATATTTGTTTTTTTTGTTTTTTTGTTTGTTTTTTTTTTTTTTGCACATGAACCAGGCCGTTAGTTTTCTTGTTTGAATTGTTTTACATTTTTCAGCTTTAATAGTTTGTTATGCGTTGGGGTTTTGTTCATGGTTGAAGGACGTACTGCGACCGATAGCGCTGCTAGTATCGACGTCATTTTGTCTCTGGTGGATATTTGTCTCATTGACAATCATACCACATCTTATTTTATATAAAAAAATATCAGTTCTTAATTCAATATCAGACTTAAGCATGCAAATCCTATTGAATGTTTCAATATTACGTATACATGTATAACTTTGACGGGAAAAAATGGTACGTTTAAAAATAACACCAAATAAAACCCAACAACATTTGAGATAGTGAGTGGATGCAGATGCGACAACATGACAATACCAATGCCAAGAACATAAAAGTAGAGAAGTGACCCACAATGATCATATCATAAACTCATAACAACTCTGTTAAAGTAATTTATTGTATAAAAGTAAATACTGATAAAGGAAAAATAAAAATGACAAGCCAGTTATTGCTTCTTTCAGGCGTAGGAATGTTGTGCTTTAATAAGAGATTGGGATGCCTCGACAGCTCTCCAAATACCAAGTTGATCAAAGCGCTAGAGGACATGTTTACAACAATGCAACAATCATTTCTTCTTCCATTTCCAACTTATAAATTCTTCAGAACTAAAATGTACACAGCATTTGAAAGAAGTCAACAGGTTTTAAATGAGTAAGTTTCATAATCTCGTTAAATGTCAAATTAGCAATCTGTTCAACATGACACGTGACTTTGATTTTTCTGCACAATAATTCGTTATCTATCATTTTACACTAATGACATTTTTTTTTATTCAAGAAGTGTGTTTTGTTTCATTTAATAATTTAGATTGAACTCAATATTTGATGGTGCATTTTCATTTCTCGGAGAGCAAGTGCAGAGAGCAGACTTGTATCATTTTTTCAAAATCAAATAATTACTGACATTAAAAAAGATCAATAACATCACACCGAAAGTTTGATTGACTGTTTGTGTTTAACGACACTTTCAGCACTCTTGACTATATCATGGAAGCAAGTTTTTATTTGTGAAGAAAGACTAAGAGAACCACCGACCTTTGGCAGGAAAACTGGCAATCCTGGTCAATTATGATCAGAGTCGAACACACCTACCACGTGCGGCGTCCGAACTCACAACCTCAGTGTTGACAGGCTAGTGATACTGTAGAAAAACTACTTGGACCCCTCGGCCACGGAGGCCTAACACACACCGGAGAGTAAAAACATCTTAACATAACATCTCTGCTCTAAGCCACCATTAACAGGACTAAGAATGAAGCATTTGAAATTATACTTAATAAAACATTAATTATATTAACAAATCTATTAAGTATATTCCAATTTTTAACATAGAAAATCTATCTGTCTTACACAAATTTAATTTATCTAGAGTTTTCTGTCGATACCCTTGTTTTACTTTAATGTCATTAAGTTGGCATTGAGTATGTTCCGGACCATATGAGTATACACCATCTGCGTATATACTCAATCATATGATCAGGGTAATTAACATGACGAAAAGGTGAAAAGGTGTCACATAAATTAAGAGTGTCTAAAAATAAGCTTTTGACTTATTCAATCACATTGTTACATGATTATTTTAATAAAGAGAATATTACTTACAAGTGAGAATTATGGTGAAATAACTTTTACATGGTCATTATCGATTTGTCCTTACGAAACGCAATATGTCGACTTTGGAAAATAAATTCAAGAAATATCTAAATGAAATGAAATAAATCAAATGCTTATCTCAGAGGAACTTTGATCATTGATCCTTATTTCTTTTCTTTTAAATTTATTTTGATGTTTAAATTTGTTTGTATTAAATTAAAATTTCTTAAATATTTCTTGTTTTTAGTCATTTAATGTGTTCTTGCTCCTATTCATGCGATCTAACAATGACAGTAAGATCTTATCAACAAGAACACACTAATTAAATGAAAATAAGAAGAAATAAGAAAAAAATTTGTGAATAAAAAAAGTTAATTTAAACACAAGAAAAGAGAAAAAAAGTCCATGACCGAAACACATGCAGTTTCAATTACGGACAAATATCGACAATATGAAGACGATTTGAATTGACTCTAACGAATGCAAGATAACAGATACACCAAGATTCATACAATGTGTAAATGATAAAGGACTTCAGATAGTAACTTGTGCCGTATTTGGTCTAGAGAAAGAGCTGTGTGTTCCTGCAATGAAGTAAGAATTATTCGAAAAATACCTATACGGTCTAAATACTTATATGGTCCGGACTGTTAATAACCAAACGAATATAATACTCATATGGTCGAACCATACGAGTATACGCATGTAGTCATGACCATACACGTATGGTCCAAATACTCATATGGTCGGGAACAAGTATATCGGTGAACGATTAAGTTATAATTTCTTTTTATTGATATGGAGAAGCTTTTCAAATTCCACAAAACTCGCTTAGATTTGCACTATAAATAACAGCGTCTTGAACTTTGATTTCTAAACAAAAGACAGAAGCAGTAAACATTTACACCCGTTTAAAGTTACCTCATTTCAAACCATTCCTCAAGTTCTTCAGTCGTGCACATAAAAACAATGCTGGGGACATCTTGATCCGTTTGTCAATGCGGCTGCAGCTGTACCTGGTCAGAATCTAAAGAACTATATATATATGGATAATTTCATTGTTCGGGCACAAAAATGAAATTAACACCACGTCATTGGTTTAATATCAATTGTCCAGGACGTGTTGAGCCAATCACAACGTTTTGGTGTACTAAAACCACCAATCAGTCTATCAATGGACTGTACTATGTATATTTACTGACAGATGTAGTAGATTTCAAGATAAAGAAAATCTAACTTCCTTTAAATTATACATTTTATATAGGCAACTAATTTTAATAATATTTGATTAACAGGATAACACACAAAGAGATTGGAGATCAAGTAATGGTTCTAACGAAGCTGAAAGAAGAAGGTAAACTGGATGATTATCTTTCAAAGGATCCGAATTTCATGCACTCACTGCTGTCGGATCCTAGATTGTCCAAAGAAGACGTGGTCGGCTTGGTAACATCATTGTTTGGAGGCGGAATAGATTCGGTAATAAACATGACCTAATCGTTGATATTGTAGTGATGTAATATATCGTATGTGTTCAATTATTGTGGTATATACAGGCATACCGTATTTGCAATTATTTATACAAATGTTTATTGAAAAAATCTCTGCAATTTGGGGAAAAAGCCACAAATAACATTGCTAGATGTACGCGAGAAAAACAAACTCAGAAAATACTTGGAAATAACCAATATATTGGAGAAATATCGCTTTTATAGTTACATGGTATTTATCCTGCCAGCTGCTGAAAGCTTCTAGTAAGTCACATGAATGAAAACAATAGACGCCTAGGGTATGGACCCCCTGTTTTGTTTTTGTTATTTATATTTTCTATTACAGTTTCATTAATATTTAAAAGAAAAGGAAAATATAGCAAGGGATAAAAGAAAATACAAATAAAACTCAGGATTGAACGGGAAAAGAGGGGGGGATATATTGCAACAAGACTTAGAGGAAGTTTACTGTTACCATAGAAATGTAGAATGTCATTTTCTGTGTTTTAAACATACGAAGAACTTTCAATTGTGTTTTACACTGCTTGTATCGATGATCGCTGCATACGTGTTTGAAGAAATAAATCAATAAATGGCACATATATGACGTATGAAAGCCGCCTATTTATTTCCTATATATTTGTAACTTAACTCGTTTATTTTGTATGTGTGTATGTGTGTGTGCTTCTTTAGAAAAAAAGGAAGTTTGATATATATATATATATATTTTTTAAATTCATATAATACCTTTCAAATTTCCGTTCTCGCTTATTTTACCTTTTTTTAACATGCTTAAAGTTTACGTTTTGCTTTTTACGAATAGACTGCGAATGGTATGGTATTCGTTCTAACGGATTTAGCATTAAACCAGGACAAACAAGAAATACTAAACCAAGAAATCCAACAAGTGTTAGGTGACCAGCAGACTGTGACAAAAGAACATTTATCAAAAATGTCTTACTTAAAAGCATGTGTTAAAGAATCGCAAAGGTAAGGTTAGATATAACTGGACTACTAGACTGTTCAAAAAACAATTAAACAGCCGACAGCTTGATATGAAATAAAACATTAATGTGGTCAAATAGTACAATGAAGATTTTGATTGAGTAATATCCTACAATAAAAGGTAAATCTGTAAATCTCCATTACATTTTTCAATTAACCAATGAATTCAGTACATTTAAAATAATAAGGGAGTACTCAAGTATAGTACTTATAAACCCCATCATGCATTTTAATTATAGTTTTTGGAATAACATTTACGGTACCAATTTTACCGCATCAGGTGCGCATTGCGAAAATTAGGACGATCATTGTCTCCTCGATGATGTCCGAGGACGGGGATATTTGAAAATCCAAATTATTATACAAACGTTAATGCAACAGACTATTCAAACTTTTTTTTTGCATCGTTATTGTACAAATATATCATGATATTGCCGCAGTCGTCTTTCCGTTGGTTTGTCTTTTGTCGTCTGTATAACCCTTTTTTAGCTCACCGAGGCCCGAAGGGCCCCATGTGAGCTTATGCCATCACTTGGCGTCCGTCATCGTCTGTCGTCGTCTGTCGTCGTAAACTATTTCAAAAATCTTCTCCTCTGAAACTACTGGGCCGAATACCTTCAAACTTAAACTAAATGTTCCTTAGGGTATCTAGTTTATAAATTATATCCGAAGTTTTGATCCATCGACAAACATGGCCGCCATGACTAAAAATAGAACATAGGGGTCAAATGCAGTTTTCGGCTTATATCTCAAAAACTAAAGCTTTTAGAGCAAATCTGACATGGGGTAAAATTGTTCAATTGGTGAAGATCTATCAGATCTGAAATTTTCAGACGAATCGAACAACCCATTGTTGGGTTGCTGCCACCGAATTTGGTAGTTTTAACAAAATTTTGCAGTTTTTTGTTATTATTTTGAATATTATTATAGATATATATAAACTGTAAGCAGCAATAATGTTCAGCAAAGTAAGATCTACAAAAAAGTTAATATGACCATAATTGTCAATTGACCCCTTAAGGAGTTATTGCCCTTTCAAGACAATTTTACACAATTTGTTCATCAAGTTTGCTAACATTTAAAAATCTTCACCTCTGAAACTACTGGGCCAATTACCTTCAAACTTTAACTAACTGTTCCTTAGGGTATCTTGTTTATAAATTATATCCGAAGTTTGTATCCATCGACAAACATGGCCGCCATGGCTAAAAAAAGAACATAGGGGTCAAATGCAGTTTTTTGCGTATATCTCAAAAACTAAATCTTTTAGAGCAAATGTGACAGGGGTAAAATTGTTTAATTGGTCAAGATCTATCGGCCCTGAAATTATCAGACGAATCGAACAACCCATTGTTGGGTTGCTGCCACCGAATTGGTAGTTTTAAAAAAATTTTGCAGCTTTTTGTTATTATTTTGAATATTATTATAGATATATATAAACTGTAAGCAGCAATAATGTTCAGCAAAGTAAGATCTACAAAAGAGTTAATATGACCATAATGTCAATTGACCCATTAAGGAGTTATTGCTCTTTAAAGACAATTTTACACAATTTGTTCATCAAGTTTGCTAACATTTAAAAATCTTCTCCTCTGAAATACAGGTGAGCGATTCAGGCTCTTGAGAGCCTCTTGTATTAAGTTTCAAGTGCTTTTCTGACCTTATTTTTATTACATGTATATGATTGTATATGTCTTTGATTGTACGCGTTGAGTACTAAACAAGTAGTTTTAGCGATCCACATGTTGATGCATACGTCCTAAAATAAAAAAAAACCTTGATCAGATTAGAGGAGGATTCAGTGGTTGTCGTTTGTTGCTGTATATCATTTTTGTATATAATTTATTGTTTTGTACATAAATGTCGTTTGTTTTCTCGTTTTAATTGTTTTAAATATGTCATGTCGGGGCTTTTTATAGCTTGCTAAGGGTGTTGCTCACTGTTGATTGTCGTACAATGACTTATTGCTAACTTCTACGTCATTTTGGTCTTTTTGGGAAAGTTATGATTGCCAATAAGACAACTCTCCACCACAGGGGACCAAATGACGTAGAATTTGCAACTATTATAGGTCACCTATAGCAAGCTATAAAAGGCCCGAAATGACAAATATAAAACAATTCATACGAGAAAACTTGGGGCCTGATTTATGTAGAAAACAATAAAGGGAAAACAAATATGACATAAAGGCTTTAAGAAAAACGACATCCCCTGAATTACAGGCTCCTGACTTGGCTCAGGCACATACACAATGGCGAGGTTAAACATGTTAACATGCGTCATGTTTTCACTTCAATCTATATGTCCCTCTTTTCCGTATCGTATACATCTGCTTTAAATGTGAACATGGAAACTTAAATATTCAAATGTTGATTTTTCGAGGTATATGGTGCTAATCATTGTTTCTTATTCATTACTGGACCAAGAATTCGAATATCTGAAAGGAACTTTAATATGAATTTCTTTTATTTGTTTTTCTACTTTTGCAGGAAAGTATTTCCAGTATTATTCGGAGCTGCTAGAGTTACAGAAAATGATTTGGTAGTTGGTGGATACCAAATTCCTAAAAACGTAGGTTCCCAATATGGATTGTCTCTTAATTCACTGATTCATAATTTTTTCATACTGACCATTTATAATGTGAGAACGTTTTAAAGTGGTTTGTTTTGTGGAGACAGCAAACAAAAAAGGCAAATTAAACATAAACCTTCATACGAGATATCCAACGATGGATTTAGAGCACAACATATAGAATGAGCTCACATATCAATACACATCTGGTGGATAATTGTCCCACTGACAATCATACGACATCTCCGTTTATTTATATATATTTGTCATCATGTGCCATGAAAATAAAACTTTATCACATGAATACGTTTGTAATAGTCTCTGATAAAAAGCCATTTAAGGTCACGTACAAACAAAAGTATGAACTTTTTGTGCATAGAAATAAAACATGAATTTTTTTTCTTTAATTCTAGATGCTAGTTATTTTAAATAATATGTGCATGTGCAAGGACGAACGATTTTATCCAGATCCAAAAGAATATATTCCTGAAAGATGGATGCGTAAATATAAAGATGAAACGATTGCGAAAGGACAAGATTATCCATTCGGATTTAAACCATTTGGGTTTGGTCCACGAGGCTGTGTTGGTCAAAGGTTTGCTGAAAATGAAATTTACATAGGAGTCGCCAAGGTATTTATTTAAATCAGTGCTGCACAATTACTTTTCATATAATTGTAAATTTTGACATAAAACTATTAATTAGACATATATAACCACACTGTAAAATTTAACCTCAAATGATCGGACCACTACGCGCGGTCTCATTGTAACGTGTGTTCTCGAGATACCAAGATCACAGGTTTGATGTCGGACGTGTCAAAGCAATGACTTTTATATTGATTCATTTGTAAATGTTTGCTTATCGTTCCGTCGCAATGTCATGCATCTCCAGAATGGGAATTTGAAATTGATAGTCTGCCTCTTATCCACAAAACATGTGACATTTAGGAGGCATAATAATGTGTTCTTGTCAACAGATTCCTTCCTCAAAATTGTTTCTTGTAAGCTAGCTTTTTAAAATCCAACTAGGCCTGTCGATTTTAGCAAAAAACAGGACATCTTTATTTCATCATCCTAAAACATGAAATTCTCATTATGTTAAAGGTGTCCAAAACATTTGATGCATGACGTTAGGCCGCCGTTAATCAACCATGAAATCAATCAACCAATCAAAGATGTGATAAAGCTCGGTTTAAGAGGTTCATTAACCTATTGGGTTTTTTTTCACGAGTTACACTCATTCAACAAAAGTACTATCGTATTGGTTCGTGTTGCTTCAATGCGGAAATTATAAACGTGGAAAATATATTTGTTTTATATAAATCAAAGGACAGAGAGTATGCGTGAACAAAATTAGACAAAACTTCCAACTGTGATAGTCAACAAAACAGTAGAACAAAAACATAAAATAGAGCAACACAAACACTGCCAAAAAATGAATGTACATAAAATAATTGTTTTGTCTTTTTCTTAGTGAATACAAACCATGCAGAGACCTAGAATATTGATATCTATGTATCTAAGTGTTTGCCAGTTATACTACGTAATTGGTCTTTCTTTATAAACGTCCACATCCATCTGTCAAAAAAATCATTCAGTCAAGTGAGAAAGGATTAATATCTGTGAGTAATATTTCACAATTCAGCTTTCTTTTACCTTTTTCACCAAAATATCAAGGAGACAAAGTCTAGATTCCAATAGTTACGTAGAAATCATAACACCAATTAAACTCCAAACGAAAGGGGACTACGCGCAGAAGAATGCTAGTGTCACTTCATCTAGGTAAAAGGCGAAAATGCCAAACGCACGTGACCGTGCCGATAACCGAAGTAGACAAAGACTAAGGACTTATTCTTCGAGAATACATATACAAAATTTAAATCTGGTAATTGTATGATCCGCTTGCTTTGTGTTCCATAGATCATAAAAACTAAATTATCAAAAAGCAGATTGTTGAGTCATATTTATCAATGAAACATTGTCACACAATCAAATGTTTATGCAAATCTTATTACATATCTCAACTTTTGATTTCAGATAATACAGAATTTTAAAATTTCTATGCCTCCAGGAATAAAGGAAGTAAAACATGTCAACAGAATATTTACATCACCACTAGACAAAGTTACTGTACTCCTTACAGAAAGGAACCAGTTTCCATCAATATGACCTTGAACTCGTACAATATTACAAATATATTAATCCAGAGGCTCTTATGAACATGTTCCGCCCACATGACCTTTTTGCAAACAAGTGACACAATGCAATAAGACTATTTCTTGTGGCGGTTGGGCTAAATGTGCGATGTTTTATTAATGAACATGCTTGATACATATGCACTTTTGCATAAGAATTTACAATCATTGTGTTTCAGCAACATTTCCTATACTTTTAATTATATGTTATGACCATATATTTCAGTCATTAAATGATTAGTCTTATAATTTTTAATTTTTGCTTCACACCGTCACTTTCTGTCGATATTCGCGCTATCACAAAATAACTTAGTTCTGAGAATTGATATTTTTAAGATTCTATTGGCTTGAATGTGTTATAAAAAGGGTGAAGTTATAAGTTACGGATGGTCTGACAGTATGGGTATTCGAAACCCGATCGATGGATATGTTGTTATTGGATCACATATTGTTGGATAAGCGCTGATACATGTAGTGTGTAGAAATTATGGGTTGTAAACGGCATTTAAAAAGTACAACAAAAGAACCAACACAAAAGTATAAAACGTCACATGGTAGGTGTATTCCTAGGAACATGGTAAATGTATTAATTTGTGGGTAAATTTGGCTGTGTACTGTATGTGACGATGTAGTCGAAAGTATCAGTTTACTTACATCTGACAGAAACAATTAAATTTATTATGTTTCAAAAAGTAATGAAGTAAATTTATTATGAAGTAAAGTAATATCTTCACAATAAAATGAAATCCTTTTGCGCCACTTTCCGTAATTTGTTATTTTTATTATTCAAAATTGCAATTTGATATGTATTGTTTGACTTTGTTTGACTTAAATATTTGCGTTTATTAAAGATGTATGAACTTTTCTGACTTTCTTTAAATTCAGGTACAAAGAGGAGTCAGTATCAAACTTGTAAAACAAGAACAGCTACATGTAACTTACTTATGTTATCTGCTCTTTGGGCGGGTTGTTGTCTTTTTGACATATTCCCCATTTCCATTCTCAATTTTATTCTTGTTTGTGTGAATAGTTTATTAATGTGGTATCAATTTGCCTGTCATCAATGTCTCAGATGTTTTTTTTATCACTAATCTTGGACTGTATTTATGAACGATGCTTTAGTGTGTTTGTTTTGGTAGACGCTTTAGTGTGTTTTTTTATCAGACACAAGTAGCTGATTCTGGTGTAAACTAAAACACTAGGAATAAATGAACCGGAAACCTTTCTGAAAACACGAATAACATCGAATACCGACAAACTCCAGAAATTCAAGGGCAATAACTCATATAAGGAATCGACTGACGATTTGGATCTTGTTGACTGCTTTGGTTATCTTGTCCTCCTGATCATTTTTGCCATTACATATTTTCTTTATCTTTAATTGTAATAGTTCCAAGATTGATAGCAAAAATTAGTAAAAATAGTCATAAAGGATAACAACTCCTATAAGGGGTCATGTGGTAGTTTTTGGCAACATAGACAGTAGGTAGATCTTGACATTCTGAACATTTCTGCTCCGTCAGGTCCTCTATCTATAACAGTTTAAATGATAATAGTTATTACTTGCATTTCATCCCTGTGTTCTAGTTTTAGCCTTTGTGGACACGTCGGTTTACAAGCGAGGTCACTGGACACATTTGATATACTACATACTAGGTAATTGTGGTGAAAATTAAACCAACTAAATTCAGAGGAGAAGAATTTGGTAAAAGATAAGACGACGGACGCCAAGTGATGAGAATAATTCACATAACTCTTTAGCCAGGAGAGTTTAATAGTAAAGTATACTATATCAACCTCAATATTAACTGTTTGAATACAAAAATAACAAAAACATTAAAAAAAATCTTGAAACTAGGTAAATTTTTGGACGTGTAAAACTGGAACGAAGATCGAGGTAAGAAATTAGAATTAATTCTACTTGAAACTTTTAAGAAGATACATTCCAGTTTGGCACTACGCACACACATGTACAGATGCTTGATATACATTGTAAATAACTGTTTGTAAGTTTGTACCTCCTCCGCCAAAAAATAATATACTTTTTTCTTTCTATTTTATTTTTTGTCTTTGATATAAATATACATGTTTTACATAATAATAATTTTTTTTTCAATATACCGAATGAAAATAAACATTGTTGTAAAATTTTCTTGGAAAATACTGAACAAATAGCCACGAAATTTCCGGGTCGCCTAGTCTAAAATTAGCTTGTTTTATTAATACTTATCAAGTATTTACTGAAAATCAGAAAACTTCATGTCAAGTTCTTTTAATAGATCCGTTGAAATTCACATGTGCGGTGTTGTGACCCTTTTTATATTGAGGCATACGGAATATTTAATGGCGACGTTTTGATTTGCAAACAAATTGATTTATAAATTAAATTTTTAATTCTGTTTCTATTTGGATTTTGTTCTGTTATGATTCATGTCGCTATCTTTAATATCTTGCAAAGCATAACAATTTTAATATAGTTACACGATGACATCTCAAACATCATACATTTGATTTAGACTAAGTGATTTAAACGATGCAAGAACTGTCAAATGAATGCAAGAACTATCAAATGAATATAACTAAGTTGTGATTTAAAATTAAAAGTCCTTTCTGTAAATCAACATATTACTTCATGTGGTACATTAATTTCCAATTCGAACGTAAAACTTCTTAGGGAAAAAATAAGGCAAAGTGAATGATAATATACCTTCTTCGCAAATACTTCGATGCGAACGTAAGAGAAATTATTAATAGAAAACTGTCATGAACTATTGTTTGGATTAATTCAATTTACATACAATTTCACTAGCCTTCAAGCAGTGAAGTTAATTCTTTTAAATCTACCATGCATACATATCTGTCCTAAAAGCGTACTTATTTGTTGAAAGCCTTGCTGATATGCATAAATCCACATATGAATACTGTAAATTAGCAACGATTTGTCAGATAAGTAATGCTATTACATGTAAATTAATGAAGTTTGTTACTTTCTCATTCATTGCTATTGTCCAAGGAATGCTTACTTAGCACTGATAAAATTATGAACGAACCCGTTAATAGTAAAAACTGGTCTAAATTGGTAAAATCTTTATTTGGAAGGCAGCACAAAGAATTTCCCTTACTAAAAGTAAATGACGAAATAATAGACGATCGTGAAAAAATGGCTAATATCTTTTACGTATATTTTAGCGATCAGTCGAATTCCGATGATTCTAACGCCACTCTCCCATACAGAAAAATTCACTTTGAATTGTCAATAATAGAATTTACAGAAACAGATGTTGAGGACATATTGTTAAATTAAGATACGTCGAAAGCTATTGGGCCCGATTGGGTAAGTACGTCCTCGGTTATTGAAGGAAGCGAGTAGTATTGTTAAACGTCCTTTTTGTAAATTATTTAAAATGTCTATTTCTGATGGCAGCTTTCCAAGTGTCTGGAAACTTGCCAATGTTATTCCTGTTTTAAAAAAAAAGTTCTCCTACTGACGTATCAAATTATAGACCGATTTCCTTGATAAGTGTTCTGGGTAAAGTTATGGAAAGATGTGTATATAAGTATATTTACAACTACTTACTTGAAAATAAGATCATGGCTGACAACAGTCAAGATTTACACCTGGCTACTCGGCTATCAACCAATCATCATATTATATCAAACGAATTTGGGAGGGCTTGGACGAGGGTGAGGAAATTCGGGTTACATTTTGTAATATAAATAAAGCTTTTGATAGAGTTTGGCATAAAAGATTGATTCGTAAATTAGAAGTAATAGGTATAACAGGTCAGTTCCTTCGCTGGGTCAAATAGATATAAGAAGATGTGGTATGAGTGCCAATGAAACAACTCTCCATCCAAGTCAAAACTTATAAAAGTAAACCATTATAGGTCAAAGTACGGTCTTCAACACGGAGCCTTGGCTCACACCGAACAGCAATTTATAAAGGGCCCCAAAAAATTACTAGTGTAAAACCATTCAAACGGGAAAACCAACGGTCTAATCTATATAAAAAACGAGAAACGAGAAATACTTATGAACCACGTCAACAAACGACAACTACTGAACATCAGATTCCTGACTTAGGACAGGTGCAAACAATTGCAGCAGGTTTAAACGCTTTAATGGTACCAAACCTTGAAGTTCACCCTTATCAGAAACAATAGTATTACATCACCACAAAGAATATTTAAGTGGCAGGAAGCAACGAGTGGTTATTAATGATAAAATGTCAGATTGGCGAGCCATTAATGCCGGTGTTCCTCAAGGATTAATCCTTGGTCCCCTCTTTTTTGTAATATTCATAAATGATAATGATATTTAACTGAAATTCAGTCAGTAATAAAAAAAATTGCAGAAAACACAAGTCTGTATCTTATAGTGGACAAACAGTAAATGAAGCATTCAAGCTTAATGAAGATTTAAAGAAAATTCACTATTGGTCTGAGAAGTGGTTGGTTAATTTAAATGCTAATAAAACTGAGAGCATGATCATATCACGGAAACTTAAAAAAACTATTCATCCACAGCTTTTCATTCCCCTTTAAACTCTGTAAATGAACACAAGTATATTGGAGTGATACTGCCAAACGACGGTAATTGGCACAAGCATATCGGTATGATTGTAAAAAAAGCTTATCCCCGTTTAAATATACTTAGAAAATCTAAATTCATTTTAAACCGAAAAACTTAAGAACACTATTTTTCTTATAAAAGGCCAATTCCGGAATATGCGAATGTAGTGTGGGATACATCTACATTAATTTTAATTCATAAAATAGAAAGCGTCCTAATTGAGGCAGCAAGGTTTGTGACTGAAGGAACACGGTTAACATCAATTAATTTACTATATAAGGAAACGGGATGGGAAAAACTAAAGGATAGACGAGAGGTCCATAGAATTACATATTTTTACAAAATGAAAAGCAATATCACTCCAACTTATCTTAATAATATTTTACCTGAACGGTTCCGTAATACACATGAATATAATACGCGTAATGCTAATGCTTTTCAACCTATTGCAACAAGAACTACTTCATACTCTGATTATTTCTATTCTTCAATAGTGAAATCTCGCAACTTGCAGAACATTGAACTACAAAATAGTCCGTCCCTTCTCGCCTTTAAAAATTATTTTAAAAATAAACGTGAAATTAAGCCTGTATTTCATTAGTGTGCTTCCCGGTCTAGTCAAATATATCACGCAAAAATAAGAATGAATTGTAGCGGACCCAATAAACACCTCTATGACAGAAACTTGATACAATCCCTAAAGTGTGCTTGTGGAGAAACAGAAACAACAGAACACTATTATTCAAATGCAAAAGATTCAATGAACCTCGTCAAAGACACATACATAACCTAGGAATTCCTATCAGAATTTCCACTAATGTTTTACTTTTTGGCTCCTATAGACTAACAGTAGATCAAAATAAATTCATATTCAAAGCTGTACAAAATTTTATTATGAGTATCAATCGATTTACATCTACAATCTAATAATTCTATTCACTCCTCCCTTATAAAGAAATGTTTCTGTAACAATAGTCTGATTTTTCTAAACGCCTTTACCCCCTCCGTGTGCTATTTTATGTATACATGTAACAATTAAAAAGGAACTTTCTTTATTATATTGTATTCATTGACTGTATTTTGTTACATACATATTTGTTTGCTAATCAGCCTTTAAACACATTAGTTTCGTAATTTTATTTTTGAGATTAGAGATATAAGAGAGCTGCTCTTGTTTCTTAACCCCAATTATTGAATTAAATGTAATTTCTATTTATTTACGCTTGTAGCTTTACATAACGAATTCTTTAATAAAATAGGTTTACACTAAACACTGTTGTTAGAGTATTAAACGGGTTTGAGCATTTAATGTTTACTTTAAATTGGTAAATAGACGCTGTAAAGTAAAGAAAATGTAAGGTTATTCATTACAATATAGAATAACTCTAATACTCTATCGTAATTGTAATAATTTAAAGAAATTGTAGTACATGAATTTAGTCGATTACAGTGTTCCGATTAGAAAAGGCCCCTCATTAGTTTCTATTTATCAAAATAACGTTTTATCTTAGTTTCCCTAAAAGAGTAGTCCTTTATGACGAAGCAGTTTTTGGTTTGTTCGATCAGAACAAATTAATGGTGTTATACCTACCTTTGCATCGTTCCAAGTTCTTCCGTTATCACTGAAGAAGTAGCATTTTGTTTCGTGCTGTATCCACCCGTTTTGGCATGAAAGTGAAACTGTAAAGTTCAGCAAAAACTATTTAGAAATTATAAACTTACTGGAATATACAAATGTTACTACTTATATTGTATGAAACAACGCACTATATGTAATGTGGGTATGACTCTACAAATAGTTTTAAAGGAAATCTAGGGATTTGAAATTTTTTATCATTATTTTTTTTTTATTATAAAATTATTAGATATAAATATCACTAATATGCCTTCATTTGGATTTTCAATTGATCATATACAAATGTCATATAGCTACAAGTGTTCATTGTGTGAAAATCATGTTGAATAGTTTATTTTCCATTTCCGCCTGAGCTGCATAAAGAGTTTTCATTTTTCCATTAATTGACATTTTTTCCCTTGCATACATTTGCATTGACAACTAAAAACTATCGGAAAGATGAGATTTATCTGTGTGTAATGTGTGCAACCTTTCAGTGTTTTTTTTTTTTTTTTCTAAATCTTTTAATTATATTTAATATTTTGTTATGCTAAAACTTATGATTTCGCTAAACATTTGGTAAAAAACGTGCGCACATTTTTAATATGAAGCTTCCGCGCCTCATGCTAAATGTGCTTCGGTCGACGCTTTTATACCCCAACAAAATATAAAAAGAAGCATTCAATTCTCAAATAAAATGTCAATTCGATTTAGTAATCTCGCTAATGAGCACAAATTATGTAGTGTCATCTCTAAGGACCCCCTCCTTTCCTGCATTTCTCTGTTTAACTTAGTTGTTTTAGAAGACATGTGTTATATATTGTACACAGACATTAATTGTCAAAATATAACAGTTAAACATGAAATAAGGGATTTATGACATTTGATTTTTTAATTTCTTAAAAAAAAAAAAAAAAAAAACAAGTGAATAAAAAAGAGATGAACATTTACCTGCGGACTTCTTCGTCAATAGTGCCTCTACTAAAAACTCACTTTGTGGACAGCACGAATTGTCTAGATTGCACTGCTCCATATGTGGTACCCGTCGTGTTGCTTATGGTCAGTACCGATTCGGTGTTATAAGTACCCTTTCTTTGGTGATTTTATTTGCAGTCTATTTATTTCTGCTGTACGAATCAGTTTTTTTTCACCAAAGGTGCATTATCCACCAACATTTCGTACGGGTATGCATTTATGATTCAACCTATCTATGACCTTGACCTTCGACTTATTACTGATGACGCAAAACCTAAAGGGGTCTTTTTTCTTTTCGTTCCAATACGAATTCTAATCGGTTAATTCTAGTGAAGGTTTGACATATGGTTCGAAAGATAGCATCCCCGTAATTGAAATACTTGCCCAATTTCGGAATCAGTACCGATTGTATTGTGACCTTTGATCTAAAATTCATTAGGATTCTTCTTTATCTCGTGGATCATTATCATTCAAGCAGTAGTTGAACCTGGGACTATTGTTCTAAATATATTATGTCCCAGGTTGAACGTATGGCTTAAAAAGATAGCACCCGTAACCAAAATTTTGCCGACATTTAAGTTTATCAAAGCTGCTGTGAAATTAACCTTTGAGCTAGCCACCACTGAACTAATAGGACCGATTTTCTTCACTCAATGGGACATTATCAAACCGAGTTTATGGCTCAAAAATCTTATATGTAAATTGAAATGTTGACAACCTAAAGACATTCATAAGTCCAACTACGTCTCAAACCTGCTACGAATATTAAAGTTATCATTCCGTTAATTTTATTGATAATCGAACATAACTTCTTGCTTAATAATAGTCCCAGACTGCATATATGTGATTTATGATGTCACTGTAACATCGTAAAAAAGTTCAATGAAATTGACATAAACTGGTCATTTTACGAATATGTTTTATTGAAATTAAATATGAACGACATTCTCACTAAAAAATAGATTTTTGATATGGACATCTTTAGATAAGTTATCTTGAAAAAAAACTTTTGGAGTAAATCTTTTACTTATAGCTAACCCTTAATAATTATATCAAAATTTCAAAGTGATTCTATTTTTAAAAGAAGCTTATGCAGTTTCCCTTGAATCCAAGTTTTAAGACCTTAAAAGAATCAAAACACGGGGAGCACTAATAAACATGTTCTATCTCCCCAACATTTTTGTGACTTTTATTTTCCCCATCCTTGTGTAATGGAATCACACCTGACAGGAAACTATACTGTGGCGATTTATTTCATCATTTGAAATCTTTTAAGAAAAGGCTATCGACAATTGAGATTTAAAATTCAAATGACTTAGAAAAAGAAGTTTTAGTAATTCACACGATTCCTTTCATTCACTAGACAATATGCATGTATGCAAGTGTCCTCCCCCTAT
Source organism: Mytilus coruscus (assembly GCA_017311375.1). NCBI lineage: Eukaryota > Metazoa > Mollusca > Bivalvia > Mytilida > Mytilidae > Mytilus > Mytilus coruscus. Next base: position 35,560,500 of record CM029600.1, read on the forward strand.
TTTTTATAATAACAAAAGACACGATTAGACACCTAACAAATATACACTGGTATAAAAGTTCATGTTAGTTAATGGCCAATCCTAATTAAAATTCTTCTTAATTCCATTTTAAAGAAAAAACTAATGACTCTTATTGTTACCATGATAATATTTTAAATAATCAAGAATTCTCTAACTCTACTGCATGATAATAAAATTGAGAATGGAAATAGGGAATGCGTGAATGAGACAACAACCCGAAGGCCACCAAAGGGTCTTCAACACAGCGAGAAAATCCTGCACCCGGAGGCGGGCTTCAGCTGGCCCCTTAACAAAAATATGTACTTGTTCAGTGAAAATAGACGTCACACTAAACTCCAAAACATATATATGAAAAAAAAACTAAAATTAAAACACATACACGACTAACAAAGGCCAGAGGCTCCTGACTTAGGACAGGCGCAAAAATGCGGCGGGGTTTAACATGTTTTGTGAGATCTCAGCCCTCCCCTATACCTCTAGCCAATGTAGAATAAACAAACACACAGCAATACGTACAGTAAAATTCAGTTCAAAAGAAGTCCGAGTCAGATTTCAGAATAGGTAATAAGTAACAATAGAAACTAAGAAAAATGACAATGATACATAAATAAACAAAGGACTACTAGCAGTTACTGACATGCCAGCTCCAGACCTCAATTAAACTGATTGAAAGATTATGTCTTCATCACAAAATCCCTCCGGCTGGGGGTTTAGTATCATACCATCATAAAATATATGAGAAGAACATAACCCGTATCATGCCAACAACTGGTTTTAGAATAAATGTGTTTATTTCCGATGCAAAGACCCTATGAGTGAATCAATATTAATACCAAAATATGCTATCCTTAATGACTTGACAACAGTATCGTAACTATATCCCTTCTGAATAAGTCTGTTTAAAGGTTTGGTTAGCTTTTAAGGTGAATGCCGACATTTTTGTGCTTCGTATAGAATAAATATTACCATAAAAGAATGGATGTGAAATACCTGAACGTATAAGATGTCTGCATGTTGATTTATATTTACGAATGATGTCCTTGTACCGATGATAAAATTTAGTAAACGTTTTGACTAGTTTGTGATATCGAAAACCCTGGTGTTATATCTTTTCAGTTATACATAGATTTCTTTCGTTAAAATTAAATACGTTGTTACAAACACGAGCGAATCGAACAAGATGAGAGATATAAACACCATAAGATCTTTGTTTAAGGGATTTCTCTACCACAAATTACTTAAAGCCATTACTCATAGATGATTTGGTTATACTTGTAGAAATCGTGTAACAAACAGGATATCAAGTGATGTTGTTTATAGAGCCAGTGCATTAAAATATGATCCATGTTAACTTATGGTTACTTTGAATAAATTTATTTAAGGAATGACTAATATTTTTTCTGTGTATGAAGAAATAACATAAAAAATGTTGTGTGTAGCGGGTTATTTAAAAGTGTGCACCATATTTTTGAGATTATTTCGAATAGACAGAAAAAACATTGACAGTCATTCCTTATAATTTAATTCTACATTCAATTTTTAAGGAGTAAATCATGAAAAAAACGTTGATGACGTCATGGTCACATGACAAAATTATGTCTATGAGCTGATAGACAAAAAACTTTCAGCCAATCAGAAGACGTGTTACATCCAAAATTAAATTATTTATTGGCACTAACATTGATGTTGTTATTAATAAATAATAACATAACTAAATAAGTATTGCTTTCCAGTTACTTTCTGTCCTGCTTCCTGTCAATAATTGTAGTTTGGCATTGAATAAGGACATGCTTTTCTCAGACTTTTTATGACATCTTAACACTCATTGAAAATTAAGTCTTGGAAAACATGGTGTATTTATTTGTTGGAGTTGGTTTTGAACTAGCTTTCAAAAGCTGTTAGTACTCTTTTTGATAAGGTTTTTTGTGTGCTTAGGGTCGACCTGATGAGTCAAGTCTTTTCCAACTGATTTTTATAGTTTGTTCTTGTGTGCTGTGTTGTTACACCACCGTCCAAGGTAAGGGGAGGGTTGAGCGCTAACAAACATGTTTAACCCCACAACATTCTGTCTGTGCCTATAACACAGTGGTTGTTGTTGGTTGATGGCTTATTTCTTTTGGATATTGTTTTTAGCATACCTTGATTTTCTCTTTTGAATTGTTTAACATCTTGTTATGTTAGAACCTTTTATAGCTAAGGTATACGTTTTGTTTATTGTTGAAGGCAGTTCTGTGTCCTACATTTGTTTACATTCCATCCTTTGATCTCAGTTGGTTCGTGTTACTCAGTCTTTAGTTTTCTATGTTGTGTTTTGTGTACTGTTGTTTGTTTGTCTTTTGCTTTTTAGCCATGACGTTGTCAGTTTATTTTCGACTAGTGAGTTTGAATGCTCCTTTGGTATCCTTCGCCTCTCTTTTGGATAGTTGTCTTATTGGCATTTGAACAACATCTCTAATTTTTATATAGAGGCAGAAGTGCCTTTCAAAAAAACATGCAAAACAAAAGGAATAGGGTTATATGGCCCACATACGGCGCTTAATTGAGTTTGCAAATTAAAAGTTCCAATACATGTCTTAAAATTTGCACTATAATGGCATAGGTATTAGGTGTTAAGGAAATAAAAACATATTTCATGTTTGATGAGTTACCATAACAACAACCAATGATAAAATTGGTATATTTTTGTTAATTTCTATATTTTCCTTGTGTTGTGTCAACTTTTGAGTATATACATTGTATTTGGATTGAAAAAAGTATGGGCTCACCAAAATAACAACTTGGGCCTAAACAATGAAAACTTTAACAATATAACAGCATTCTGAGAGTATTGAATGGCAATACATAGTCCCCTACTGATTAAAAAATAATTGTACTGGAACAAAATGCTTACTTGATCTATTACTTTTCATGGTGTAAACTTTATAACAATTATTAAATCAATTTCTTCAAGCATGACCAAAAAAAGTGTGGAAAACTGATTATTTGCCTGAATTTTCTAATTCTGAGGATCCTAACTGCAAAAAAATCATCTGAACTGAACAAAACTCGAACTTGATCTGTAACTTGTCATGGTAAAACTATATAGCAAATATCAAATCAATATCTTTAAGCATGACAAAAAAAAGTGCGGAAAACTTGATTACTTGCACAAATTTTCGAGCTCCAAGGATCATATAACTCTGTACAAAATCATCAAACCGGAACAAAATTCAAACTTGATCTGTAACTTGTCATAGTAAAACTATATTCTAAATATCAAATCAATATCTTCAAGCATGAGGAAAATAATGCCGAAAACTGATTACTTGTGCGAAATTTCGAAGTACAAGGATCATACTCTGCACAAAATCATCAGACTGGAACACAATTCATAATTGATCTGTAACTTGTCATAGTAAAACTATATACCAAATATCAAATCAATATCTTTAGGTTGCACTTTGTAAATACAGCTGTTTCTCAAACCACGCCTCTTTTGGGGAGATATAGAATATTCATAGATAATTAATTTTGTTTAATACATACTGGTTCCCAGTTATGATCTCTAGGTTTCATCTCATAGAGACATACCTTGGGAATGTTACCAGTAAATATACATATGCATATTGTTTATATTGAAATCTGTGGTAATCCTACAGTCAAGGCAGGGATAGTTAAGAAATTTAGTGTTAGTTTAAACTCTTAGAAGTTCGGGGCATATAAACGTTGAAAATATGCCGCACAGCCCTATATTTTGACCTTTGAAAAAAATTGTAGTGCATATGAACTTTCCATTCTAGGATATGATTTTTTTTCAAAACTTCATAGTAAAAGTGGTACAGTTTTAGCAGTAAAAGGAGTTCCTATGGGAAATTGCATTGTCAATATTTACAGAAATGCAACCTTTAAGCATGACAAAAAAAAGTGCAGAAAACAGATTACTTGCACAAATTTTCCAATTCCAAGTACCATAACTCTGCAAAAAATCTTCAGACCGAAAAAAAATTCAAACTTGATCTGTAACTGGTCAAACACGAAGAAAAAAAGTGTGGAGAACTGATTTGCCAGACTGACGGAAGGACAGACAGACGAACAGAGTGCAAAACTTTAAGTCCCCTTCGTCAGTAGGGGACTAAAAATAAGGTGATGTGGTATGATTGCCACTGAGACAACTATCCACCGAAGTTCAAATGAAGTGGATGTCAACAATTATAGGCAACCGTACGGCCTTCAACAATGAGAAAAACCCTCATTACGTTCTCATAAACAGGTACCTCATTGGAGTATAAGACAAAATAACATATGTCTCTAAAATACTTTATTTTTCCTGCCAACAGAACTGACAGAGTTAATGAACATTTAACAACAAATCTCTTTATAATAAATAACAATTAATAAATATAAAAATATTTTCCAGAAAAGATTTTTAAAGATTTGGAATTACAATTGGACAGCACTTTTCTCACGAGACTTTATAGTGTTACAAATAAAAACATGACTGAAGCATACAATAAAACATGTTATTGCACAAAAAAAAAAGCAATCAATGCCTCTCCTGAGAATAGATGCAATTCTAATAGCTATCACAGAAAATAACAAATAATGCATGAATTGAATTTTATGTACAAGACATATACACAAACACAACATACAAACATGGGAGGGGCACATATATTTGTAAGGTTTGATTGCAAGGGTTGTCTTTATGAAAAATGAAAATTTTTGATGAGAAAGGACTACTGCACATATTACTACTGAAATCAGTGAAAGGAAAACCTCTAATAAAATCTGAATTCATTCCAAAATTTCTAAAATCAATATATAAACTAAACGATTCAAGATATTACCATTTGTAAACGATCATGTTTTTCTTAATCTTTTTAGATTTATTTTAATGATATTGTCACAATAAAATATAATAAATTCAGTGATGTTAGTTGTTTATTTTACTAAATAGTAGCACAGTTCAACATTGGTGAGTTGAATTTTGGCACTGTGAGACAATATTATATTCAATTTTGGCACTTAACAAAATTACCATAATGAAATTCACCTCCAAATAAGTTGACATCTAAAGTAGTAATAATTCCAAATGAGGAATACTTTGGGTGTATTTGGCCAAAAATTTTGCATGAAGCTCAAAATAAAAATACAGCGTTAAATTCTATAGTGAAAAGCATATCAAAATCACCAAAAACAAAAATTGCATGATACCATAACTAATCACATTTTTTAAACATCAGAAGGTAAATTTCAGCCAAGCCTTGTTGATGCAATATCACTGTTATGTCATTATAAAAGCACAGGAATAAGCTGTATAATTCTAAACACTTTTACCCCAAAAAAAAGGCTAAGTTTAAGAACATTTGACTTTAAAACAAAACTGTGAATATAAAGTATAATGTTGACACCAAATTACCAATGTCAACTTTCTTGAATTTAAACATTTTTGTGCATTTTTTATATTGGTGTGTAATAAAATTTGGCACTTCTATATAACATGACAATATTAACAACAAAAATTGCAAAAATACCATGGCTGCAATATCCAAATTATTAGTGACAGAATTAACTGTTAAATACATAGCATTTTTTTAGAAGTTCAATAAACGGTTGCAAATAAATTCTAATCAAGCACCAAATCCAATGAAAACCTTCACAGTGAAATAAATTAAAATATGAATTCACCAAAAAAAAAAACAAAAAACAAAAAAAACAGGTAGGCTGACAAAAAGTGGTTTTTGTAACAACTTCTGAAAAGGAAGATTACTGTTTTCAATATAAAATTTGGATTGTAAAATAAGTTATTCCTAATGGCTGCTCTACTTGAAGTTATTACTTATTGGCTGTTCTACTGTAAGTTATTCCTGACTGGCTAAAATACTGTAAGTTATTCCTGATTGGCTGCCCTACTGTACATGTCTGCATGTGATATTTGATGCTCTAATGTGTCTGATAACTTAGTCAATGAGGATTTCATCTGAAATTTAAAACAAGAAAGCATCAACTTTTAATCTATTTTCTAATGACTTGCAGAAAGCTGAAGATTACCCTATACCATGTATACATTGCTAAGTAAACTCAATTTGTGACAGTAAAAACTCTTTAAAGATACCAGACTTATAATTTGGTCTCTATATTTACATTAAGTCTTCCTAGGACTCAGCAATGGTGCTTGTATCAAAACAGTAAGAAAGCAAAGCAAATACATGATTAAAGAGCATTAAAAACCAAAAATGCCAAACAGTTGTACCAAATACAGCTAAAGCTCTAATGCCTATGGGTAGAAAAATATTAAGTTCTTTGAATCATTCAACATTTTACATACAGTAAATTTACAGAAAATGATGGGATCAAAGATTTTACATTCTGATAAGGCCTGGCTTAACATATAATAAGTTATCTCTAATTGAACTAATAGATTGGAAAGTACCTGGTCTATCATGGTTATTGAAGAAGATAAAATTTCTTTCCACTTATGCAGTTCACTGGCATGGAGAGATTGCTGTTGCTTGAGAAGTTGTATCCAGTCTTCTTCAGATTTTGGTACATGGCTGAAAAAAATCAAAACACTAGTAGTAAATTGATTAAGATTAAATATTACACAAGACTTTCAATAAATTTACTATGTATCTGTAGGGTTTTTTAATACATTTACTGAAAAATAGCAGTGCGCGAATTGGTGACAAAATATTACCTCCCCTGTAAACAGTACACTCTTCTGACTAGAGGCGATCGGTAAAGAAAAACGGATGATACTGTAAATGTTTTCCTTGTTTGAAATGAGCTAGCACAGATGAACTAAGATGTGTCAACATAATGTGAATATGATAATGAATCAGGTAAATTATTAATTGTTAAGTTTATCACCTCATCGTATCTTCATATGATAGGTAAATGCGTGAATTTTCGATTTTCAATGTCGTCAGGGTTCAAACTTGTAATCATGCCATCCTTTCATTATTTTTTTTTAATACTATCCAATGGCTGGAACACCTCGATTTTCTCCCAATATGTAAAGTTGATTATGTTGCATGATATATATTTTTATCGGGGGAAAAAATTGATATGCAGCTAAGACTGGCAGTTTTTTATTTGTGTTGCTACATGAAATAAAGGGAGGTAAATTAAAGTAAAAGAAGGCGCGCTTTTTCAAATAGCAAACAATTTAATTCAGATGCCTGGTATTTTGTCAATGATAAAGAATATCGTACAAAATTACTAGAAATTCATCTAATTTATGCAATTTTCATTAAAGATATACAATATGACATACTGATAGCCGAAAAGGGGTAAAACCACCATACCTTGAACAAATTAGGGAGGGGGAGGGGGGGATGTCGGGTGAAAATATTATGAAATTTAGATTATTTTCATCTGTGGTAACAACCATTTGATTTTCAGGGGGCAGCTAAATACTGGAATTCCAAATACTGGTTTAAAATTTTAGTTAGAGCCAATGATCTGATCTACATTTACTTTTAACTGAAACAAAAGCAGGGATCACCACAGGCTATTTAAGGGTGGAGCTCCTCCACCCTTAAATTTTCAGCTCCACCCTTAAATCTCCAGCACCACTCTTGAATTTCTCAGCACCACCCTTGAATTTTTAAAAAATGTGATGACAAGGTAAAATTTTTGACAATTTTTACTTCAAAAGTATAAATTCATGCCTTAATTAAAATTTTTTTTTACAAAGGCTTTAATTTGTTTATCTTTTTCCTAATTTACAGATTATGATCTACAATTAAGATCATGTGTGATTGTAAAATATAATTTTTTTTTCGTGAACACCACCCTTAAAATAAATTCTGTGGTGATCCCTGAAAAGACAAAGGGACATGCAACTAACTAGTTTGTCAATTTCATAAAATGGCTTTTTCGGGGGGCTTTTTCTCTGTTCAAACATTGGTCTAATATTTTCAGGTTCTCTTTGGATTGCCAAATATTACTATTATCACCTGATTGAATGTTCAAATTATTTTGCAGCTATGTTCTGTATGGAAGGAAGACTGTCACAGAATCCAACAGTTCCGGAGGGGCCTTTAAACTAACTGTTTAACATCAAGATCGATGTAAGATTCAAGTGCCTGATCCAGTGCAAGTTGTAGCCAGTTTTTCCTTGTAATTGTGGCAGAAAAACCATTAGCTCTCAGCTAGGAATAGACAGTTTCTGGCATTGAAAGGATATCAAACGCATGTTTTATGAAATGATTCTCAAGTACATATGACGATCATATGCATAGAAAAGTGGAGCTAGTCTCTTTCATGCAGCAATTTGTAATTCCCAAAGAAATGTACATCAATGAGAAACACTCTCTGTGAATAAAATCATTCCAAAACTTAAATGTGTCATAAGTGTTGCATTATTTATCAGTAGAGATAATTAAATTAAAATATTGTTTGTTTGCAGTTTACCGACCGACCCTTGAAAATCCCCCCGACTGTGAAAATTTTATTGCTTTAAATTTGAAGAAATGTTTTTTTAATACTTCTATTGACGCGATCCGGAACTTCGGGTCCTTTCCGGAATTGATTTGAAGTCTAGGTCAATAACACGTTTCAAGTTCAGTTTTTCTTGCCTTCCCGTCAAGCGTTCATTTGCCCGTTTAATGATAAAAGCATATGGACATTGTTTTACAGGTATCCATAAGTCATTGGGGAGTACTTTACGCTGTCGTCCTCTGTCAATTTTAAGACAAATGACAAAAGTTTAATAGTAGACTGTTTATACAGATTCAGGCACATGGAATGATGTCTTTGGTGATATCTATTAAACCATAGTTTTAATTGTAAATTGGTGAATGTTATAAATGTAAATAACTTTGAGAAGACTAGCTGTGTTGCCCGGCACTGTGCAAAGTTTTCGCGGTATACACATTCAGTAGGAATACGGTTCCTTACTTAGAAGAAGAAGAAGAAGATCATTGACGACGATGCAGCTGATATTCATAACCATTTATCAACTTTCTGTCTCAAACAAATCGGGTACAGAATCTTTTGAGCCTGACTCTATGGAACCAATTTCAGTGGTTAAACAATTCAACAGCAGCTTGAAGTATGCCATATTTTCTATAAATTGTTGTGAAGACGACAAAGATGAAACCACTCCTCCATGACTTTATGGATACCTGTAAACAAGCCTGTACGGAGAAAGGGTTCATTTGAAATGTTAATGGATAGACCGTACCAAATCAATAAGAAGCAACCCAAACTACACAAAGATGTAGAGAAAATGAATGGTTGGCTTGAGAAATAAATATATTCTCTCTGTATCAAATCTATCTTCGATTGCAATGAGTATGCTCCTTTAGGATAAGGGGGCTGCCCCACTCATTGCAATTATTCTCTATCTTACAATATTAAATATACCCAAACTGTGTGGCCTGTGTGTTTTGAATTAAAATATGTTCTTAGGAGCTATGCTGCCAATTTTTTTTTATGCAGTCAAAACATTTCAGTACAGACCATTTACTTTTAATGGGGTGCTTTGGATATAAATAAACTCATCATAGATACCAGGATTGAATTTTGTATTTATGCCAGACGTGCATTTCGTCTACAAAAGACTCATCAGTGACGCTTGAATCCAAAAAAGTTAAAAAGGCCAAATAAAGTACGATTTTACCCCAAACTAATAAGATTTCTTTGGTTTTCATTAAAGCCTGGCATCTACATATCTTTCAAAATATAACTTTATTACATATAATTAAATATATTGTTAGAAATGTGAAAACAGTCGGATGTCTAATACATTTTTGTTTAAGTTACCTTTTTTTTACAATTGAGGAAGATTCAATGGTTGATTTTTTTTTTATTAAAAATACACTCTAATATATTGTCTTATAAATCTTTAATACCTGATGAAAATACTCTACTCATGAAAACATTCTAGTCAAAAAGCATATATGTCAGTGAATATATTTCTTTGAAACAGTTCTAGTCATTCCTTGTGTATAAGTGTTCCAGTATTTAATAATACCATATTTTTATGTCATAAATTGGATATTGACACTGTGTTTAAGTTTTAGTTTTGGTTAAAAAGTTTTTATCTGAAAATGTCTGTTCATTTCATGTTGGTTTTCAGTGTTTGTTGTTTTAAAATGTTTTTTTCTTCACAAGAAACTTGGTTTATGTAACTACTTGTTAAACTTTATTTTGGCTGATAAAATATTTTTCCTACCTACCGACCCTTGAGTCTGAAGGTACAGTCGGAAAACTGCAAACAAACATATTTTTAAGGTTGGCCTAAGCTTGCCCAACTGAAGGCTTTTGTCGGTAATGTTTTGTAAATCTTGAAGATTTCTTTAATCAATATTGTTGCCTCCATTGTCAGTAAAACCACATCTTTCAATATTTTGTTTGTGGTGTGTTTACATGTAAATTCTGAATGCTCATGTTTTAAATTTCTATTGATAAAGAAACTGAGCAACTGAGCTTTGAAGAAAGATGTCAAGATGAAATAAACGAGTTTTCCTAAAGTTTGTGCATTGCTGTTGGACTGTTAAGAGGCCATCTTCTTTGTGTCTTAATTTGGCAATTTCTTTCAATCCAGCATCGAAGTACTTTTTCAAAAGAACTGGCTAGGTGATTTTAAGACAATGCTAATCACTGAGGGAAAGGAAAAACCCATGAAAGTTTATCTGTATATTCAAATCTGAACATTAGCACATCATATGTTTTGGCATCAACGACAGTTAAAATGACTTTTTTAAGCTATATTGGGACATATTTGACAAGTGTCCATCCTTCTATTTTTTTGTGGAGGACCCTGGGGTTTGACACATTTGCATTCTAACGAAATGTTAAAACTGGGACAGAGATGGTCCAAGAATCATAAGCTATGATTGTCTTGTTACCAACTTAAAAAAAATCCACTGGCTAGTTCATATTATGATACGATTTGTTTGCCGTCTTAATTCCATATTTGGCACACTTGACATTTTTATCAAGGATGGGCTTTTGGTTTCAGTTTGCATGACATTGTACTTCACAAAGTTTATGACAAAATAAAGATTTAATTTGTTTATTAATACGACATGCCAAGTTATAGTCCGAGATTACATGTACCCTGAAGTCCAACGGCTGTTTTGCCAGACATGTTGTGGCCGTGCTTGTCTGGGAAAACAGTCGCTGGACGTCAGAGAACTAGCCATGCTACCCACCTGATTTACAAACTTTCATCAGAGTCTGAATAGAGGGACAGGGTGCCCCTTTTAGTGTGAGACAAATTTGGTTAATTATATACAAAGTCACTAAAGCAGTACTGGAGCCGACCCCTTTTATGCAGTCAGTGGGCATCCCCTTAGGTTTCAACCATTTAACTTCAAAATGGGGGGGAGGGTGGGTATGTTTTTTTTGTGTACGAGTCAAACATTTTTCATATATTAATAAATTCAGATTTATCATATACTTTCATCAATGTTCATAATGTTTTTATATGTAGTGTTTGTATAAAAGTATTACCAACAAAATTCATCAAATTGGGGATCATAATATTTTTAAAGAAAAAACCCATACCCCCTGTTTTTAATAAGTTAAATGGTCGTTCCCTTAGGAAAATTTCTGGAACTGCCACTGTTTATACTTTATGCACATTAAAGATTTCACATGCAGACTTCTAAATCAACACCTACAAAAGTTGTTCAATTTTACACAAAGAAAAACTAATGCATTTTTAATTTGATTCGGATGGATATTTTTATTTTGCACACACTCCAACATATTACATGAACTGACAATAAACAATAAACTGTTATCACAGAGATATGTCTCGCCTTCTTGTAATTTTGATAATGCAAATGTTGAAATTAAAACAGCAATACTTTAACATGTAAGTTATGCAAATATTCAATGTTGATGAACCATGACTGAAGGTACATGGCTAAACAATCTCCATGGAATGAGATGTGCCAATGCTAATACAACTGCATACCAAATACCATTGACTTATTATAAGTCGTTCCCTTTAAACAAACCTAAACACAAACATTAACTTGTAAACTATGTAAAAGTTTCAAAGTCAATGAACCATGATCAGGGTGGGGCTATATAATCTCCATGGAACGATACTTGCAAATGCCAATACATTTGCATACCAAATATCATTGACTTAACATTAGCAGTTCATCTTAAACTGATCTAATCACAAACTAATACATGTAAACTAAGCAAAAGTTTCAAAGTCAATAGACCATGACTGAGGGGCGGGTCAAATATTCTCCATGGAAATGAGATGTGCTAATGCTTATACAACTTAACACCAATTAACATTGGCCTACCACTAATGGTTCCCTTGAACTGACCTAATCACAAACTAATACATGTTAACTTAGCAAAATTTTCAAAGTCTATAGACCATGACTAAGGGGGCGGAGCCAAATAATTTCCATGGAAATGAGATATGCCAATGCTTATACAACTGCATACCAAATATCATTGACCTACCACTAGTGGTTCCCCATAAATTGACCTAATCACAAACTAATACATGTAAACTATGGAAAGTTTCAAAGTCAAAAGACCTTGACTGAGGGGGCGGGGCCAAATAATCTCCATGGTAATGAGATGTGCCAATGCTAGTACAACTGCATACCAAATATCAATGACCTACCACGCCGGAAACAGCATACCTAAGTCTCGCTTTTTGACTTCGTCAAGGCGAGACAAAAATCAAAGTTAGAGAAATGAGTATATTCATATCAAAGAAATACCAAATAAAAATACTCATGATTTTTGAACAAAGACAAAACTATTGCGTAGTGTGTAAGCATTTCAATTTTTCATTTTTTTTTAACAGATTTGAATATGGAAGATGCGCATACCTGTACATCATAAAAGTGCAAAGTCTGTTCTTTAACACACGTGGTTAATTTGGATCACATGTTTTCTAGTCCTATATAATAAGATTGAAGGTTCATATCATTTACATTCAACTTTTTCATGGATTTTTTTACTATCAATGTTAATGTTGAACCTCAAGGTAACATTGATAGTAAAAAAATCCGATAAAAACGTTGAATGTAAATGATATGAACCTTTAAAGTCTTATATATATTATAAATAAAAATATATTATAGGACTCATGTTTTTCAAACATAATATGTTGATCATTTATATTATGATGATTTCAGTACACTTTGCATTAGGTAATTTGTCACATATATTGATTACATTTTATCGAGTTGTCCCAACGATACACTTATCGGTGTGCTCGATCATACGAATTTACCGACATTCATATAGACAAAATGACCCAACTTTGAAAAATTCTTGTGGCGAAACCACATTTTGGAACACGTTAAAAATTGGATCCCCATTAAGCTACATTATTAAGGTTTGATATATATATTTTCAAAAAAAGAGAAAAATATGCAGTCAAGATTGGCAGTTTTTTATACACCCTATGATGAGCAATAAATTGTTCAATTAACAGCATACTTGGCAACTAAAAAATCATATATCAACAAATTCAGCTTTAAAATATACTTTACTTATAGTGGTTGTATAAAAGTTATATAATGGTTTTGTGTATTAAGAGATATTCATCCCTATGCATATCAAGTTTTATGTGTTAATTGTCTTTCCTTTTTTTGACCATTTCTATCTCTTTCATAAGAAGAGTCACTTTTCTATTGTTCTAATGTCACTGGAAATCCCACTGGTAGTAACGAGAGAGTATCCAAATGGGAACAAATTGTGTTCTTTTATGTTATATGAGTAACAAAAATATCAAATCAAACACTACCCTAATTTGATCCTATTTTCATTCATGCAAATTTTAAAAAAACTTGGATTTATCACAAGGCCACTTATATAGCACTATATAAAAAATTCTCATAAAACAGGAATAGAGTGTTTCAGGTTAAAACTGTAAAAACTCCTTCATAATAGCCAAAACTAACAAAATGTTTAATAACTAAAATTTCTTTTAAAAGATGTCAGCATGGTCAGTGTGGTGCAAATAGGGTAAACTATTGGTCACTTTTTTGACAATGGTATTAACATAAATATAAAAAGTTCAAAGAATTTTTTTTTCAAATTTCAAGGGCAAAATAAAGATTTTTCTAGAAAATAAGAGAGAAAAAAGAAAGACTTTTGATACACTTCACAACAACACTGAACTTACTTTATATTAATACTGGTTTCGGAATGTGGGAAGTACAATATATTGGCATAACCTTCAAGGGACCATAGCTTATAGAACAGAACTGCATTGAATATCACTAACAAAACTAATCTGAAATATAAAAACATAAGGTTCATGTAAACACATCTAATTTGACACATTTATAACACAAATACACTAACAAAACTAATCTGAAATATAAAAACATAAGGTTCATGTAAACACATCTAATTTGACACATTTATTACACAAATACACTAACAAAACTTTCCGAAAAATATAAACAAAATATATATATCATTATGAACAGGTGTAGTAAGTTTCAAGTCCATGTGACAACCATTTAACACATGGTTAACTTACTTAAACCTGGTACTGGAAGGACAACACACAGAATGGAAAACACTGTGTCACTACTACTATTGTAGACAGGGTATACAAAATTGTGCTTGCCTTACATTACTGTCTGAGGTTTAATTTTACTTTTAATACATTTGTACAATTTTGGTTCTTCAAAGACAGTGGTAACAAATCTAAAAAAGTATAACAAAAATACCGAACTTCAAATCAGATAACAGTAGATTTCGATTCAACACATCACTGTTAAAAATCACTGTAAAACATTAAAAATTTCTACCGTAGTGCTCCACATGTAAGATATAAGTCAACTTCATCGATCATTTGGCAGACATTACAAGGCCCCATGTATGTAGTACATTAAAGTCAAATTAAATTCTAAAATAATACAGCTTGAGAAATCCAATAATAATCAAAACTTACAAAACAGATAATCCCATTTCTGAATTTACTAACAAAACATTTATGGGTTGTTTTAAATTCTTAAAACACATATTTTTAATATTGACGAACGATTTCTATTCCTTACCAATATATCTGTTTTGAGAAAACCCCTGAATTATAATCAATCCTTCCATGATTTCTGTCATGATGTGTCTTATATTGGCTGGATTTAAAGAATAAATTTAGGAAAATCTCAAAGCTAGAATTTTGCAGAACCTTTAACATCAAGATAATTATTTATTATGAATTTTATAACATAGTTTTTTCCTGAAAAGACCAAATTATTACTAACACTAAAACAATTTTGTATGTTTAAACATGATAAGGGAATATTGATATTCTACATGGAAAATCTTATAATAAGACAGTGTTGTGTTATGGTCAAAACATGCAGGTGAAGAGTTGTCTCATTGCCAATCATAACCCATCTTCTAATTTTTATATTAACTGATCACTAGCTCTTTTCTGAAATTTATTCATTTGTTAATATTGGTGGGAGTTTAAAACCATTTTTTTAATCTCATCAATCCAACAATCTTATCTTAAAAGTATCTACAGGTACCTACATAACTAAAATCACTCGGACTAGAGTATCTGCATTGAGTTTAGATAATCCTTCTTCTTTGTACACTGTATGTGCAGAGGCATCTGAAAGAAACAACAAGCAACGCTATGAACTTTTTATTTCATTATAGTGTAATAAACAGCTGCGCCATGAGCGCATGATATGCCTGTCGTCTTGCGTGTGAACTTTTATGCAATAATCATAAATAGTTTCTGACATACGGCCTGACATGCGAAAACCCCCTTTTTTACAAAAAACTCAGTATCTCTAAAGTGAAATTTTGAATCAAAACCAAAAGTATACAGATCTGTAGATTAATATAACTAAGAAGTGTGTAAAATTTTAAGCAATAATCATTGTTTTTGAGATACGGCGCGACATGTGAAAACCCCCCTTTAAAAAAAAAAAAAAAAAAATCAATATCTCAAAAATAAAATTTTGAATCAAAACCAAAAAGTATACAGATCTTTAGATTAATATAACTAAGACGTGTGTAAAATTTTAAGCAATTATCATAAATCGTTTTTGAGATATGGCACGACATGTGAAAAACCACTCCCCCTTTTTTTACAAAATACTCAATAACTCAAAAATAAAATTTTGAATCATCACCAAAAAGTATGCAGATCTTAAGATTAATATAAGTAAGAAGTGTGTAAAGTTTTAAGCAATAATCATAAACTGTTTTTGAGATACGGTGCGACATGTGAAAAACCCCTCCACCATTTTTAACAAAATACTCAATATCTCTAAAATAAAATTTTGAATCATCACCAAAAAGTATACAAATCTTTAGATTAATATAACTAAGAAGTGTGTAAAGTTATAAGTAATAATCATAAATTGTTTTTGAGATACGGCACGACATGTGAAAAAAACACACACCTGTTTTAGTTACTAAGTCCCATAACTCAAAAAGTTTTAATCTTATTTTCACCAAAAAGTATACAGATCGTTTGACCATCATAAGAAACAACTATGTTAAGTTTCATGAAATTTGGATAAGTTGTTCTCCAGTTACGATGCGACAGACGACATTTGTATACCATAATACGTCCCGTCAAAATTTTGACGGGCATATAAAAACCATTTTTTATAAGTTTTTGCATCAAACCTTTGTCAGTTTCTATATTTTCTCTCTCAATTACATGGTTGACTATGATCATTCAAAACAATCATTTAAGGGTAAATATTACACCTAGATCCATGGTAATTTTATTAACTTAATGTAATAAAAGTTGTTTTGAAGGACTTTAGTGATGTGAAAACATGGTCAACTCACTCATATAATAAAGTCCAATAATCATAATTTTATAAGCTGCAATGCCATGAATGCTGTGATATATAATTAATCACTATTATGTCAGGGAAATAGACACTTACAAGTATTTCTGGCTGGTAATGGAGGTGTCACTGGTGGATGATGCTTGGCGACTTCATTTAACGATAAATGTCTTGTGGCTTTTATTTTGGGATTTTCCTTCATATTATGCATTAACACATTTGACCTAGTTCTACGCTTTCTCAGTTTGTGTTTAGTATTTTGTGACCTCAATGTCTGTATTGATCTTTCCTTTTCACATTCCTGTTTCAGATGCAAATCCATGAATTTAAAGAAATCTTTCACACCTTCATATCCATTCTTCTCTATCATATCTGAAAGAAAAAAAACATAATGTGTCATCAATTACAGCTTTTCAATGAAAGTATGTTCAATCAATGTTTTGTTAACTGACTGTTTCATTTGTGATAAGGTTGACTTAAAACTGAATTATGCAGGGAATGGGAACTTATCTTTGACACTTCCTTTAATAGTTAAAACCATTCCATAAAGAAAGGTTGTAATTTTAGGGAATTCAAAATCAGAATTCCTGAAAATACTGAAAAATTAAAAAAACTTAGATGTGATCTAGTTATTGAAGAGAATCTGATAAAAAGTATAAATACCCAGCAAACAAAAGAATATGGCATATTTTTACAAATATCCCTCCCATTACCCCCTGAAAAGGATTCCAATCTGAGATTTTTCCGATTAAACACCTTATATTAGTTTTGACCTGTTGAAACCTTCATTCACATTTGAAGAGGATCTGATTAACTAGGGGCTCTGATTAGAGCCTATGTCGCCCACCTGTATCTACTGTGGTTTTGAAAATCATGTAAAATATGGTTAAAATCATATAGATACCCTAATAATGATTGAGGCCAAGTTTGGTTTAATTTGGCCCAGTAGTTAAATTTAAAGCAGAAGATATTTGAAAAAATTAAAAAAAAATTACCAATAAATTACAGAAAATAACTTTAAAGGACATAACTCCAATAAGATGTCAATTGCCAATTTTGGTCATGTTGACTTATTTGTAGATCTTTCTTTGCTTGATTTTTTTTGCTGTTTACAGTTTATCTCAATCTATAATGATATTCAAAATAATTAACAAAAAATAAAAAATTTCCTTTCCTCTGCTCCAAAAATTGTTTCACCCAGGGCCTGTATAATGCTGAAAATGCTTTTAGATGTTTTTATGGAACATTCTTCAAAAAATATTTGGGCAGGGGTTCCCCTGACCCCGACTAACCCGCGGGATCTGTAGGGGCATTTACCCAATATAAGTATGCTGAAAGAAAAGATACAATTATGGTTTAAAGAAAAAGTAACACAGAATAATTCTGAAAATGGAACATATCAAGGAGAAATTATTAGCACACCTCCCCTGAAAAATTGCACCCCTGGAAAAATATCATGTCATCCCATTGTAGTCTTACAATAGTTACTGAAGACCCCTTATCATAACAGGGCTCACGCTACCAGGCGACTAAGGGGAAGAAGTCGCTTTCCTGTCCGTCACTTCGCTTTGCCCGACCCTCAAAAGCAAAAACAAGTCGCCCTGTTGTTACGATAGTCGCTTTCAGTCGCTTTCGTCATCTGACATTCTCAATTTTTACCAAGTTGATAAAACATCAATTTTTTATTGATTATTAAAGAAATTCAGACATAAACAATTCATTTTCTTAAGAAAAGAGGTTTAAGCATTGACTTTACAGTGTGTAGCAGGTTATTTAATAAAAAGACAACTTTTTATCACTGCATGCACTTCCGGTACTTGTTACTCAGAGAGCGTACATCAATCTAACTTTCGGCGGCACAATAAGTTTGTTACTTCATTTAAAAGTGATAAAAGTTGCCTCCAGTAAATGTTTAATCCATTTATTGCATTAAAAACGTCATATTCCTTTCCAAATAGCTTGTCAAACATCGTTTATATTTTTGTAAATTTTCTTCGTCCGCCATTAATCGTTTACTAACTACGGATTGGAACCGGACCAGCTTCGACCGAAATCCGTATTTTTACAATAATAACTACGGACGGATGAATGGAAAAGCTGACAGAAGAATATTGATCCCAAAAGGAATAAAATGCTTCGCTGAGCGCTTCTGGATACAACTGCAGAGGTCCAACCCTGAACAGTTGAGGCAAAAATGGACACAATATTAGTGCTTGATACAGGTCTGAATTTGGATTGTAAACAAATATTTGACACATAATAGGTTTCTGACACCACATAACTGTAGTCAAAGAACTTAGAATTGGTTATATGATTTGAATTTATATTCAATTTTTTGCTTTTGTGAAATACACAATGCTGTTGCAATTTAAATACATCATAAAAGTCTTAAAATAGAAAAAAAAAATCCCCCCCCAAATGTTTTGAACCCCCTTATGATTCATCACTCCCAAAGTCAATCCCAGCCTTCCCTTTGTGGTATGGTACCTTGCAGTACAATTTCAGGGAGATCCTTACACTTGAACACAAGTTATTGTCTGGAAACTAGAAAAATGCTTGTTTTTTGGCCCCTTTTTGGCCCCAAATTCCTAAACGTTTAGGGCAATTACCCCCAAACTCAAACCTAGCTTTCCCTTTGTGATATGGAACCTTGTAGTACAATTTCATAAAGATCCATACACTTACGCACAAGTTATTGTCCTGAAACTAGAAAAATGCTTGTTTTTTGCCCCATTTTGGCCCCTAATTCCTAAAATTTTGAGGCAATTACCCCCAAAATCCATCCCAGCCTTCCCTTTGTGGTATGGTACCTTGCAGTACAATTTCAGAGAGATCCATACACTTGAACACAAGTTATTGTCTGGAAACTAGAAAAATGCTTATTTTTGGCCCCTTTTTGGCCCCTTATTCCTAAACGTTTTGGGCAATTACCCCCAAACTAAATTCCAGCTTTCCCTTTGTGATATATAACCTTGTAGTACAATTTTAGAAAGATCCATACACTTAAACACAAGTTATTGTCATGAAACTAGAAAATTGCTTGTTTTTTGGCCCCTAATTCCTAAAATTTTGAGGCAATTACCCCCAAAATCAATCCCAGCATTCCCTTTGTGATATGGAACCTTGTGGTACAATGTCAGAGAGATCCATACACTAACACACAAGTTATTGTCTGGAAGTTACAAAAATGCTTATTTTTGGCCCCTTTTTCCTTAACTGTTGGTACCATAACCCCCAAAATCAATCCCAACCTTTCTTTTGTGGTATTGAACCTTATGGTAAAATTTCATAGAGATCCATTCCCTTAAACTAAAGTTAGAGTGCGAAAACCAATGTGTCTTCAGACGACGACGACGAAGATGCCAACGTCATACCAATATACGACCGCAAAAATTTTTGCGGTCGTATAAAAATTATGCATTCCACACGCATTAACAGACTTTTGGTTAGAGCTAACTGATTAATGTATATAATTCCAAATAATTTATATGGATTGTTTCAAAATATTGATTAAAGTTGCTTAACTACTAATATCAATATATTATGGCCCAGCTTAACTTTATATATCTTTTGATGAGAAACACTGAATTTCATAACATGATAAACAAGATAGTTTTAATTGAATTCTTATTCATATATTATAATTTCTTTACCTTTTGACATGAAAAAATTCTTTTAGTGCTAGATATTTAGTTGGTAGTTTCTCACAAGAACCTAAACTTAAAAAGCTTTGAATTTGAACTGTTAATTTAATTGTATACTCAGATATGAATTGAACAATATAAAAAGAACATTATTTTCAATATGACCCTTTATACTATAGTAAAATCAAAACATTGTAGCGCAGCGCACGAAGGAGCACTTCTCTTTCAAATCTCACCACTTCTCCCTATCAGTTTCAAAAAGAGAAGTCACTTCTCCCTATGATTCTGAAGTAGTGTGAGCCCTGCATTATATAAATTAGTTTTCAAGTTGTGACCATTTGAAATTGTTTTTTTTACATTTTTCCCATAGACTTCTATAGTATTATAAAACCTCTATGTTCTATTTTTGCCCATGGGGACCATGTTGGTTATAGGGCAGGGTCATCAGATATATTTTTCAATTAAGATACTCTAATAATAACTGTGGCTAAGTTTTATTCCATTTGGCCAAGTAGATTAAAGGGAGAAGATTTTTGTAAAAGATTAAAAAAATTTACGAAAAATAGTGAAAAAATTGAATTTAAAGGGCAGTAACTCCTTAAATGGTCAATTGACAATTTTGATCATGTTGACTTATTTGTAGATCTTACTTTGGTGAACATTTTTGCTGTTTACAGTTTATCTTTATCTATTATAATATTCAAGATAAGAACCAAAACCTGCAAAATTTCCTTAAAATTACCAATTCAGGGGCAGCAACCCATCAACGGGTTGTCTGATTTGTCTGAAAATTTCAGGGCAGATAGATCTTGTCCTAATGAATATTTTTACCCCAAGTCAGATTTGCTGACCCTTTGGGTCAGGTGAGCTAAAAATGGAGCAGCTATCCAGGAGACATGATTAAATATGGCATATTTTTACAAGTCCCCATCACGAACAAATGGTACTTCATTGTCAGATTTTTCTGATTATTAAGCTCAAACATGGAAGTGATCTGAAAAAAATGAATTAAACAACAAAGGGGTGACTGACAGACAACAAAGTGATAAGAGACAGACAGGTCAAAAACATTTTACCCTGCAACTTTGTTGCACAAGGTATATAAAAATTAAAGATATCACTGTTATTCTTTCACACTTTTTTAAATTCATATAGGTACATACTTTTTACAATGCCCCAAACACTTTTCTTGTAGCGTATCTCTGTGGTAACTTTTAATCTTGATCTGTTTTTTAAGACCCTTGTTAAGCAATATCTATTCACAACCTGAAAAACAATATCAAAATATAGAATGCATAAAAATGCATGTTCTTTTTGTTAGTATATCTCACACTGATTAAATACACATTTATTGATTTCTATGATTAAGCATATATTAATCATTTATTGCTACGTTGTAGTAAGGTTTTTCAAAATAAATTAAGACCTAAATTCCATAAATTATAATCTCATTTTGTGTTTGTTTTTTAACAAAATATTTGATTAAATACTACTTAAATGAAGTGACTGTTTTGCCATAACTCTGTAAAACTTGAAATTTTGGCAGACTTGGTCTACTATGAATGATTCCTGACCAAGGCAATGAAGTCACATATGCTTCAAGTCATAATGGATGGGCTGATGTAACTAAAGGTAATATCTAAATGACAAAGAAACACAGATACATCAACTTTCACCTCTCAAGGTCAAAATGAAGTTGACTGAAATGATTATTTTTCAGCAGGTGCTGGTTTGAAGAAGAAGCAAATACCAATTTTCAAGTCTGGTTTGAACCAGCCAGGGATTAAACCAGCAACCTCCCACAATTGAGAATACATGCTATCATAGACCAACAAGGCAGTAAAATTTTGGAAACTACTTAGTATTGCTCAAATGATATAAAATTTTTCCTGTTAATGTATTTCTTAATGTATTTCTACCAGTAAATAACAGTTCCTTCAAAGAAAAATACAACATGTTTATATTTATTACCATAAATGTATCTCCATAGGGTATACCATTCATGTTACATTCACAGTCAATGACATACAGGGAACCAGGCTTAGATTCCTTCAAACAGGTCTGTTTTTCTGAAGTCTGAGAAGATTTTGGTCCTATTGAGTAGTTTAAAGATATTTTGTACCTCACCATTCTCATTCTTTGTCCTTCTTCCTCTTGCCAGGCAGGCAGGTTTATATCTACAATTAATGATTAAATATGCATATTTAATTCATAATGTGAAAACATGGAATGATTCATATAGATTATGATGGTTGTAATCTTCAAACAAAAAGATGCAATGTTGCAGTATTCAATAGTCATTTTCTGAGAATTTTGATGTTTGTTCGTTAACTTAACCTTAAAGGGCTGCCCTGTCAAACGCTGTATAAATGGTTATTTATGTGATAGCATAAAGTGCAATAATCTAGTTTTAGAGGAAAAAAAAAAGCAAATAACAGCTAGTCCATACAAGACAGGGTTCATTTCTTTAGAAAAGTCTTCATGTGGTATGCAATGTCAGTGTTAACTCAGTATCTTCTTGTTGTGTTAATTCCTTGACTTAGCTGATTGGGAGGATATAAGCAGTTAAAATTTCATGCAAAGCAACACTTAGACTAATTATTTTTTTTTACTACCCTTTAACACTAAAATGACAAAAGATTACAGAATCAATTTATCCCATTACTCAAGATCTTTTGCAATAGCTATTAGACAGCACTTATTCAAACACCATGTCTGCAGAAAGCATGAAGTTAAAATCATACCATATGATCTTCTTGCCTCATGGACACTGGTCATAAAAGCTGTATCTGTAAATATCATCTGGAACATTTTATCTACTGACACCGGGTATACATCATTATGGCTGACCTTTCCTACATGCTGATGAAGAGAGGTACAAGTTATCTCCCCTGAAATAAAGTACATTACAATTTAAGATACATTTTGAAATGTTTACATTTTCATTGTACATGTTGTAATCTTAGTGAAATTAATTCCATTCTTGCCAAAATCTAGTCCAACTCTAAACTGGTTTCTGCACTTTTGTCAAATATCATAAACAAACAGTTTGAAAAAAAACACTCAAGCTTCACTGCACATGATTTCATCCAAGTACTAGAATTTTCAAAACTTGATAGTTCTTTAATATATAATATCCTTCCAATGTTTTGGGGATTTCCAATTTCTATTTATAGCCTACCTTCACTTTCCTCTGTTTCATCACTAACATCTGTTGGGACTTCTTCATCTTCTTCTTTATCAATAGCTTTATGATACATATCAGCTATCAAAGAATCTTCCTCCTTTGCAGGAGGAATAAGAGCAACATCCTCTATGACTTCTTTCTGTAATTAATGTAATAATTCTTAGTCAAGGTTACAATTACTTCCTGTCGGTATTTTGTTATACCTATGTCTAAAATCTTTTGGGTTTAGAAATATAATGATGTACACAAATTGGTATGAAAAATTCGTAAGGGGTTCCACAGAACAATTGCTGCCGTCAGTGTAAAAGTGTAATGTTGACTTAAAAAGGGATTCCATTCATTAGTAAAATGCAGAATTAAAAAAAGAAATCACTTTATCTTTAGATGCTATTTCTTGTCTTGAAAGATTAGCTTCTGTCCAAGATTCGTAACAATCCATGAAGGTTAACAAACTTATGTCAAAAACTTTAATCCAAGACTGTCCATCTATCAGAAAAATAATGAAAATGAAAATATATTTTCAAAAGTTTGCTTCAGACATTATCTCTTAATCATAAAAAAGTTTCAAATAATTCTATGAAGGTTTGACAAAGTATTTGATGTGTAACAAACTTTAACCCCAGACTGTATCTACTTGTTAATTGTAAAAAATAAGTCTATTTATCAATAAAATACAGAAAAATGAAAATAATTATTTTCAAAATTTTCTCAACTTCATATAATTCCATGAAGGTTTGACAAAGATATTGATGACTGAAAAACTTTAACATCAGACTGAATCTGAATGTTAAGTGTAAAAAAACTAAATCCAATTATCAGTAAAATACGGAAAATGAAAATAAATATTTTTAAAACTTTACTCTGGATACTGTATTTTGGTCATAAACAAGCTTCTGTCCAACATGTCCAAATTTCATATATAATTCCATGAAGGTTTGACAAAGTTATTGATGACTGAAAAACTTTAACCTCAGACTAAACATGCTAAATATGAATGTTAACTATAAAAAAAACTAAGTCCATTTATCAGTAAAATATGGAAAAATGAAAATACATTTTTTTGAAAATTTTGCTCTGGATACTGTATTTTGGTCATAAACAAGCTTCTGTCCAAATTTCATAAAATTCCATGTAGGTATGACATACTTATTGATGTCTAAAAAACTTAAACTACAGACTGAACCCAAATGCTGAAGCCACCGACGACAATGACGATGGAATCTAGGATCGCTATGTCTCGCTTTCGCGAAATAACTATCTCAGGCTCGACAAAAATGAAATACTTCACGGCTATTCCATTGAAAAGGAGGTACTAGGGTCGGAAGGCAATTTTTAAGTACCCCCATGACCAAGAGGAATGTACCACGTATCTTAACACCAACCAACAGGAAGTCATTTCATAATAATACAAGAACCAACTGTAATATATCTAACTTATTTTATTCTAATTTACCACAACCAAAGGAATTGTTATTTAAACATTATAGTTGCTGGACAATTTAGAGGGGGTGGACAGGGTTCAGGGAACCTGGAAATGAGGTGGAGGGAACTGGGAGTTTTTTTTATTAGGGGGGCGGGTGGTTGGAGGGAAAAAATGAGATCAAACTTCATTGTGTTTTAAATCTTAAATATGAAAAATATAATTTGGTCACCAGGGTTTGAAACATTTCAAATCTTATAAAAATCAACGATGAAAATTAGAACTGTGGTCTATAGAACTGCAAATGGATTGTTCTGTTAACTTAATATATGTTGGCTACGTTTGCTTCCAATTGGCTTTGTTGGCTCAGAGATGTTTGAAAAAAGTTTACGATGACGTGGACAAAGGATATGAAGAATCAACAAGTGAAACTGCAAGCTACTGCTCACTGATGATACCCCCACCCAAGAAATTACCTCTTGCAATTGTAGATATATGTATACTCTATAAAAACATCTACATGTAATATCAACATTTAATAATGATAAAGAAAATTACTGTCACATAATTTTCATTGGATTTTGACATGAAAATTTGTGAACTAAAAGTTATTTTGAGTTTCTGTATATTAAAAATATTTCATGCTTTTTCTTTCTTTTCCGTATATCTTTTGGTTTTCAATTCTAGTGTTTATATTTCATCATCATAGATGTATTTTATCACCTGCCTGGAATTATTATTTTTTTTATTGTATTTGATCGACAAACCCCGATTTAGCCTTATCCGATCCTGGAATCTGATCCGGTATTGTAATTGTCTTCATTTCCGGTTTAGGGCATCCATTGTTTTTCAATGTTGTTTTTGACTGGAGATACGATTTTACTCGTATTTACACATAACTTGTTGGCGATTTTCAGTATAAAGCTAGCGGTTGAACAAAACATGCAAAATGAGCATCGCTGTCATGAATAATAAAGATAAAAATAAATTTTGAGATCGATTGGAAGTTTTGGTCCCAAATTGAAAATTGGGGTAAACGTAGGGTATTTGCCATTGCCAATAGGAATGGGTCCGGTATTTGGACCCTGTGGAATGCTAGCCTAGCTAGTAACCAAAACGGAAGTCCGATTGCAATAGTGGAAGGTCGCGGACCTCAGACCACCCCTAATTTGAACCTCCGAATATTATTTTCAATAGAATTTGACATCATTCGCCATGCGCTTGTCATTAAAGGGAAGTAACTTTTGCACTTCCAAAACTGGTACCTTAGGTAGAATACAACGTTGCGCCTGCCGCTGCGCAAGTCGTGGGAACAGTTATATATCACGACAAGAGCAGGAGACAATAAAATGCTCCGCAGGGCGCAGCTTGATACGACCGCAGAGGTCGAACCCTGAACAGTTGGGGCAAGTATGGACACAACATTCAAGCTTGATACAGCTCTGAATTTGGATTGTGATTGACTATTTGACACAGCATAGGTTTCTGACACAGAATGAATGTGGTCTAAGAACTTAAAAATTTTAAATTGGACATTCACCTATTATGGTCCAATATCCAAAATCTAAATACATGGTTAGATTCAGCATATCAAAGAACCCTAAGAGTTCAATTTTTGATGAAATCAAACAAAGTTTAATTTTGGACCCTTTTGACCTCAATGTGGACAAAGTTGATAACGAGGCCCAAAAATCAAAAATCTAAATACATGGTTAGATTCAGCATATCAAAGAACCCCATATATTCAATTTTTGTTGAAATCAAACAAAGTTTAATTTTGGACCCTTTTGACCTCAATGTGGACAAAGTTGATAACGGGGCCCAAAAATCAAAAATCTAAATACATGGTTAGATTCAGCATATCAAAGAACCCCACATATTCAATTTTGTTGAAATCAAACAAAGTTTAATTTTGGACCCGATTTGGACCAACTTGAAAACTGGGCCCATAATCAAAAATCTAAATACATGATTAGATTCAGCATATCAAAGAACCCTAAGAATTCAATTTTGTTAAAATCAAACTAAGTTTAATTTTGGACCCTTTGGACCTTAATGTATACCAATTTGAAAACGGACCAAAAATTAAGAATCTAAATACACGGTTAGATTCAGCATATCAAAGAACCCCATATATTCAATTTTGTTGAAATCAAACAAAGTTTAATTTTGGACCCTTTTAACCTCAATGTGGACAAAGTTGATAATGGGGCCCAAAAATCAAAAATCTAAATACATGGTTAGATTCAGCATATCAAAGAACCCAATATATTCAATTTTTGTTGAAATCAAACAAAGTTTAATTTTGGACCCCGATTTGGACCAACTTGAAAACTGGGCCCATAATCAAAAATTGAAAGACATGTTTAGATTCAGCATATCAAAGAACCCTAAGAATTCAATTTTTGTTAAAATCAAATTAAGTTTAATTTTGGACCCTTTGGACCTTAATGTAGACCAATTTGAAAACGGGACCAAAAATTAAGAATCTAAATACATGGTTAGATTCAGCATATCAAAGAACCCCATATATTCAATTTTTGTTGAAATCAAACAAAGTTTAATTTTGGACCCCAATTTGGACCAACTTGAAAACTGGGCCCATAATCAAAAATCTAAATACATGATTAGATTCAGCATATCAAAGAACCCTAAGAATTCAACTTTTGTTAAAATCAAACTAAGTTTAATTTTGGACCCTTTGGACCTTAATGTAGACCAATTTGAAAACGGGACCAAAATTAAGAATCTAAATACACGGTTAGATTCGGCATATCAAAGAACCCCAATAATTCAATTTTGATGAAATCAAACAAAGTTTAATTTTGGACCCTTTGGACCTCAATGTGGACCAATTTAAAACGGGCCCAAAATCCAAAAAAACACGGTTAGATTCAGCATATTAAAGAACCCCAAGAATTCAAGAATAAAACCCCATTGAAATTGGTCAAGAAATAAGCAATTTATACAAAGAATCTTCTTTTGCACAATACTGTGCAATTAAATATTTCTTGCAATTGCGCAATACTGTGCAATTGAATATTTCTTGCTATTGTGCAATACTGTACAATTGACAATTTCTTCCTATTGTGCAATATTGTGCTATTGGATATTTCTTGCTATTGCGCAATACTGTGCAATTGAAGATTTCTTGCTATTGCGCAATACTGTGCAATTGAAAATTTCTTGCTATTGCACACAATACTTATTATATAATAATTTACATATCCTGTTTGGTGTGTATCTCCTGCCATATCATTATTATTTGCTTTTAAATATAAATCAGAAATAACCAACTTAAAATGGAAAATTTTAAAGAAAAAAAAAGGAAAAAGGAAGAAAAAGGGGAAAAAAATCCCCCAATTTTTGAACCCCTTATGATTCTTCACCCCAAACTCAATCCCAGCCTTCAATGAGGTATGGTACCTTGCAGTACAATTTCAGAGAGATCCATACACTTAAACACAAGTTATTGTCTGGAAACTAGAAAATGCTTATTTTGACCCTTTTGGCCCCTAATTCCTAAACGTTTAGGGCAATTACCCCAAACTCAATTCCAGCTTTCCTTTGTGATATGGAACCTTGTAGTACAATTTCAGAAAGATCCATACACTTACACACAAGTTATTGTCCTGAAACTAGAAAATGCTTATTTTTGCCCTTTTTGGCCCCTAATTCCTAAAATTTTGAGGCAATTACCCCAAAATCAATCCCAGCATTCCCTTTGTGATATGGAACCTTGTGGTACAATGTCAGAGAGATCCATACACTTACACACAAGTTATTGTCTGGAAGTTACAAAATGCTTATTTTGGCCCCTAATTCCTTTACTGTTGGTACCATAACCCCAAAATCAATCCCAACCTTCCTTTTGTGGTATTGAACCTTATGGTAAAATTTACCATTTACTTAAACTAAAGTTAGAGTGCGAAAACCAATGTGTCTTCGGACGACGACGACGACGACGACGACGACGCCAACGTCATACCAATATACGACCACAAAAAATTTTTTGCGGTCGTATAAAAACAATCGGTTATATAAGTCCTTGCAAAACAAATAATAATAAATAACGAATGAAACCGACAGTCACGAAAACTGATTGTCAAAGATGACCAACAACCAACAATACTTAGTTTCTCAAAACACCAAGGGCCACTGGCCATGAAGGCTTCAACACATCAACAACCAACGGGATTTTTTATAATTACCGTCCGACCCTGGTACATTCTTTTTAATGGAATAGCCCTCACTCTGTCCAATTTTAGTGTTTGTAAAAATTGTACTTTATACTGTACAGTCATGACAGTGGGAAAAATATATGAGGTTTATTTTCATTGGTTTTGAATTAAGATACAATACCAATAAATATTAATGCACCCAAATTTAATCTTTAAGGGTGATGAGAATCCGGGACATGAAAAATGCAAAATTAAACCCAATGAATAGGATTGACTCTAGAATTTACAAAATAAGAAAATAATTGAAAAGATTTTTATTTCTTTAAAAAATAAAAAAATATTTTCTCTACCAAACAAATAAACATGGGACCTTTACTACTTGTACCATTTTCAATGTTTTTGTTTATTTTTTTAACTGTATAATTATTGTCTTTTAGTATGGTAATTAAGGATAGTACAGAAAAGAACAGATCTAGAGATAAGATCCTTTTGCTAGAAGAAAAGTTATATGTTGTAACAATGTTGTGATCAGGGTAAAATTTAACAAATAAAATCTAGATAAAAAATATACCTCTATTTTATCTTCACATTCCTCTTCTTCTTCTTCATCTTGTTCTTCCAATCCATTATATGGACGTACATAATCATCATCACTTGATGTAAGACCCAATTCTTCACCATAACTCATATGAACCCACTGCCACATTTCAGGGGGAGTCATTGGCTGAAATAAAAACATTTCAAATAGTAGCTACACGCACAATATTAACGCATTTTTGGATTTTATCATTACTTATTATTTCAAGATATTAGATAATTATTTTTCCAAGTTCCCTTGAAGGGAACACTGAGAAATAAAAATAGGTAAAAGTATGTCAAAGTTTCTAAAACTAAAGGATATAACTCCTTTGTGAGGAGCACCTTTTAGCTTTAAGGAATGTATAAATACATAGCCATGTCCAGTTAGAATGGGTATGTTAAATCTGATGTGTTATTCTCTCTGCACATTACACTGCATTAACCCTTGCAACAACTGATTCTGATTATAAGAATATATAAATATGCGTTTTAGAGATCTGAGACTTTGTCCTTTGTGTTGTATGTTCTCACATTCATGATGATATATTCTCAAACAATACTGTAAAAAAAATCCACTGATGATCATAAATTAAATATCTCTCCAATGCTTTTAAAATTAGATCAGTCAGGGGCATTACTTAAACAAGTAACTTTTAAAATTACCTATACAAGTAATGTTGAAAACGAGGCTATTTTTAACATTACTTATATATTATACAGATTTTACTAGTTTGACAAGTTTTCACAGTCATCTGGTTATTTTTCCCATGAAATATAAAATCTAATCCTTCTGAAACACTAATTGCCTTTCTGACGCACTTAACTTTATATCGAGGCTTCTAGGTCATAGATTGGCCACTTGGGACTATTAAAATATCATTTTCCTTGAAAATCTTGAAGGTAGACAGATATGAATAGATAGAAAACTTGTGAATTAATTAAGACTTGAAGTTATTTATAATTTGTAACCCAAAACAATAACATATGTTCCTTAAAAAGTGTTATTACTAATTCTTTCAAAGATGTATAAAATAACTTATTTAAGTAATATTTTGTCATTATTTTTAAAGTAACCCTTTATCTCTACACTCCTCTAACAAATTCTTAATTTTATGATATAAAATGAAGTAAAATTAATGAAAACTACATTTAGTCCATGCTTCTATTGAAATTTGAAATAACTCTATTGAGTAATTTTATAATTTTAAAAACAAAAATTATCTATATAAGTAAATAAAATAAATGCTTCGCTGAGCGCAGCCTGATACGACCGCAGAGGTCGAACCCTGAACAGTTAGGGGCATTTTGGACACAATATTGTGATATGAAACCTTGTGGTACAATGTCAGAGAGATCCATACACTTACACACAAGTTATTGTCCGTAAACTACAAAAATGCTTGTTTTTGGCCCCTAATTCCTAAACTGTTGGTACCACAACCCCCAAAATCAATCCCAACTTTCCTTTTGTGGTATTGAACCTTCTGGTAAATTTTCATGGAGATCCATTCACTTAAACTAAATTTACTATCTGGAAACGAAATGTGTCTTCGGACGCAGAAGCAGACAATGATGCTGACATCATAGCATTATACAAAGCCAAAAAAACTTTTGCAGTCGTATAAAAATTACTTGTTTAAGTAAGCCCCTGACTGTAGAATTGAAAGAATTCGAGATCAGACTTATATTCTATCAGTTTGACCTCTTTTAAATATAAGTAATTTCAGATCTTGTACAGTATACTACATGTACTATTGTGTAAATGGGCAATAACATTGTAAGATATTGATTTTGGATGAGGATCTAGTATACAACTTTGAAACAAGTCGGTAAAAATAACTCTCCTTTTGTTCTATTTTTAGTCAACGCTCAGAATATTTCATATTTACCTGATCTAATAAGGCATTTTGCCAAATTCTAAATAGCATAAGATATGTCTTATCTCTAGCTCCGAAAGATGTGAAGAAGTATTTGTCTTTATTTGTAGTAATCTGTATGGCATTTGGTATCACTCTAGCTGTCTTCTCCTTCGTTACAGCTGATATCTCTTTTGCTGTGATTGTTAACTGTAATAAACAACAAATTGATGCTAATCAACTACCAACAGTATTAATTTGGCCATTAGGCTTACATAAAGTTTTATAAAACGGTTAAAAGATATAACAGCAATCTTGTACATGAAAAAGAGGCTGACAGAAAAATATTTACACCATGCAGGATGTCAAATTATAGGTTTTATTATGAGTGAAAGAAGGATATCGCTTGATATCAACTCAATTTATTTACTGGTTATTTCAATATAAAAGTGAATGAGCCTTTGCGAGTTTACAATTATTACTGAAATTAAATAATGTGAGTTGATTTCAAGTGATAAAAAATTCTCACAAATTGTTAAACTTTTTTCTCTCATGATAATTATTCCCTTTGTATGGCCTTTTTTGTTGCTTGGAGTCATCAGTAGGGGCTCTGTTTGGGTTTTGCCTGATTGTAGCTTTATATCATATAGTGGGAAGTTAAAACTTGGAACTTTTTGCAGATTATGACTCCTATTGGAAAAGCACATATTACATGTATCAGTTACACTGATTCCTTATTTCTTTCCATGATCAATGGAGTAAATTAAATGATAATGCCATTACAGAAACAGGAAGTAACCAGAATGTTTCCACAGAGAAAGTAATCTGAAGTGACCTTTGATAGTCATAACCTCACCTACAGTCAACAGAATTGTCATAAATTGATATCACACAGCAGGAGAGGTCAACCAAAGGTACACATTTTAAGTTATCAATTGTTGATATTGCACTTCCTTCAGCATGATATGAAATATATACCTCTTCATGTGTAATCTAGATAACAGGCCACAATCATTAGAGAATCAGTTTATATAAACAGACATACACACTTTGTAAAATTGAATAAAGACCTAGGATGAGACAGGCAGTGGTTAATATTTCAACTGAGAATGAATAGTTATCTCTTAAAATATCATTTGTATACCTCCTATCTATAGCTGCATATATTCATGAACATGATGCATATAGCTTATTGCCCAATCAGAAGGTAGAATTTCACTTGAACATGTAATACAGATTTCTCATAAATTCTGGAGAAATTATGTTTTCATTATTTATTCGAGCATTTAAAAATCCCTGTTCTTCAGGGCTTCCAAAATTATTTTTAGCCAGCCGGACATTTTATATATTATCCCGATTTTAATCCCTTAAGACTAAATAAACAAAAGGCAATTATGGTAATCAGTTGCCGAGTTGGCCATCCCAATGATTGACATTAAAAAAAAAACGATATTAAACTTTCTTTGATTCAAATTCGAAGTTCTGACGTACACTGTTAAATTGGCAGTGCATCATTCGAAGTGTGCAACATCAGCGTACTTATATCTGCCTTAGACTCTTTATTTGTGCAAATTAACGTTGTCAAAAACTTTACTTTCATTTTTAAATCTAATACCGGATGTTATCGTGACAATGGTAAAACGTGGACCATAGACGGATACGTAAATTCCGTGTATGTTTGCAAAGCACGAATGAGTGTAAGTAGCTCTTTCTACGTTATTTTTTCAAGAAAATATTCGAAATAAACGTGAGATAAAGGTATCAATGACAATTTAAGCATTTTTTGAAGAAATTAGGATGCATAATTAAATTTCAGACCTGTGCACATGCGCACACGTGTACTAGTTCAAACAGAGACATGTCTCTGGTTCAAACAACGTGGTTATGACGATTTTTCATTTTCACCTTTTTAATTTTTTCATCAAATCATATTTGTAAACGTATTTCTGATAATTTAAATCTTTTTGACTAAATTAATTAGATGCAAACCGCTGAAATGTAAGATAATAACTTTGAATAGACCGATCAATGTCCGGTTCAAAACAGTTTACCTGTCACCTGAACAGGTAAATTTCAGCTATTCGACAACTAATTAGCCTTGATTAAAATGAGAAGGTATTAAAGTAGGGGTTGTTTTGATAGTACTTAATGATCATGTCACTTTTATGACCGGAAATGTGTGGCTGATAAAGGCAAAAGGTTGGGTCAAAAAGATTGCGAATTATGTTAAAATGACCGTCTCTTAAGAAAGCCTTGAAAACTAAAAAGTAGATGACCGTTTCATGCTTTTTCCAGCCGGACTTTTACCGGACATTATACAAATGTCCGGAATATATGACCGTTTTGGAAGCCTTGCTGTTCTTACATTCTACTTACAACTGTTTCCCACCGAAATATATTAGCGTAAAAACAGATCCAGTTCTGTGTAATATACATTCTACCATGTACTAAGATGTCTCTCTGTAAAGCACAGGAATAATCTGAAAGGGTGTCAACATTGTATTAAACAATAATATTTTCTTGATAAAAGAGAGACAAAAGTTAACCTCACTTAAATATCAGACATAAAAGCATATATATAATGTATCTGTAATGAGCAATGAAATTAAATGTATTTTTCATTTGAATATTTTTAAGGTAAAGGGGAGATAATCCAATTTAAACCATGTTCCATTGCCTATTTCAAATGCATAAATTATATAAGTCATGTAGCTTTTCATAGATGTTCTAGAATTTCAACTTTTTTAATTTAGTACATGCTAAGGGGCATCAAAGTTTTAATTAACCCAAAATAGAGATAAATTTTAAAAATCCAAGCCAGCCCTTGAAAAATCCTTTCTCATAACAGAGAAACATTTGTACAGCATTTGTACAGAAGAAATAACTTAATAATGGTCAGTAAAATTATGTGAATTTTCAGTTTCAAAATTTGCCTGATTTTGGATAAATAAAGCTCTAAATACTGGAAAACTGATTTTACATGCTATGATTGCTACATTTTGTGCCAGTTTCAAGTCGTAGGAAATCTATCCAAGATGTTCTTTTTTATTTTGTTTCTTTATATTTTCTTGCTCAAGCAGATTGAGTGTTGGTGGTTGTTGCAGTTTCATGTGGATCTATTATCTTTTCAGGCAATTTTTTGTAATCTTTTATACATTACTGAAGTTTGTTAGCAAAACATAACCACATTAT
Organism: Mytilus coruscus; assembly: GCA_017311375.1. NCBI lineage: Eukaryota > Metazoa > Mollusca > Bivalvia > Mytilida > Mytilidae > Mytilus > Mytilus coruscus. The sequence goes on from CM029600.1 coordinate 35,595,337, forward strand.
TTTATTCTTTACCATGTTTACAGTAAAAAAGTTTCTCCAGCTTTTCATTTTGACTTAAAATTGGGAATGATCAAAATTTCCTAAATTAATATACAAACTAGTCTATGAACATGAAGAAGTTTCTCTAATCATAATTATCAATAATAATGTATTTGCCAATATCATTTAAACTTTAAACTACCTGCAGAAACAGTTTTGACATCACAGATAACACATGAAAGCTTTATATCATCAAATATCACATCATCTACCAGTTATTCATGTATAACTTACCAACTATCAGTCTCTCGTCGTTAGGAAGATCTTTGAAAAATTTCCTAAAATCTTCACTTCTTGACTTATATGTTGGACTAAACATCTGAAACATATTGGATTGAATATAAGTTGAAAATTAAGTTCTAAGTATACATTATATTGATCTGAACACTACATTTCTTTTTTTAAATGTATTTAATCTCAAGTTACAACTAAATAATGTATCTACATGCATGAATTTTAATGAACCTCTTTATCAATTCAAACCACTCTAATGAGTAGCTGTATTTGCTGAACTTTGACGTTAGATCTTCCTTTCACAAAAAAGAACTATTTTTTCACAGTGATCAGTTTTACTAATAACAGGGTATCTGTGTAAAATAACAAGTTTTCTTTTTTCAATTAAAAGTAACAATATTCTCATACTACAAATGTACTACACAAATTTTTCAATTTAAGAGTGCATACACTGAAATGTCTCACCTGCTTTACTGATAACAAATGAAATTCAATTTGTAATTAATTCTTTAAGATCAAATTCTTACTACAGGTATCATATACATGTAAACTAAATATATGAATAAGCATTCTACATGACTGAGGTATCACATAAACTTAAAAATATCAATGATCCATGAAAATGTGTCAAGGACAGATGAACCCTGTCAGACAGACTATACACTGATTATAGTGTTAAACATAAACCATGGACCATGAAATTTTGGGACTTCTGATGACAATGAGAGCATGTTGGATAGGGACAGATGTTTTGCAACAGAACACTTACAGACCCTCTGACATAGAGTTGTTGCAGAGGTTCCTCAACATGCAGAAAGCATGGAGCCCTCCCTAAATGAGACAAAATTTAACCTTCCCATTCCAACCAGCAGTGGCTGTGAATTTATGCATCTGGCACAGGAAATGGACACTCTGTTTTAGCAACAATTCTATGAGGTATGATAAAATTTCTATACACCAGTCAACCCTTGCGGTTCTTTTAATTTGAGAGAGTACATGTATCTATAACATTTTCATATTTTCATTTAATTTGGAAAGCATGCACTGATTTGTTCTGAGAAATTTTCAGCAAGTAGTAGTTAATGCATTACACATGTTACACAGCATATCAATACTTTTAAAAACTTCATCTAAAATTAGTGACCTATTATGTACAACACCAATTCATTTAAAATACACCAATTGTCATACAAACATGACAAATGAAACCACAAACATATTGTACATGGCTGACCCGAATAAAAGAATGGGAAAGTTTTCTACAGATAGTTATATAAAGTATATGTTGTACATCTTACATTATGAACTTGAAAACATCATTCAAATTTACACAGGGTAGATATTTCACTTACCGCTGAATACCATGGAGTACCTTTTTTCTTCTTCTCAGATTTCTTGGCTGATGTCGAGCTTGCTGCTTCATCTAGTGACTTTGAAGGGTCACTCAACCCACTTTTACATCAGTTTTTGAATCAACAGTCAAATTGAGATCAAGAGATTTTTCCGAACATTTGTCAATAATATTTTCTAATGATTTTTCAAATGAGTGTTCCCTAGAATGGCTGTGATTTAACTCTACACTGCTTCTACTTCCTGGTGAATCAGAAGATTTTTCTATCACTATTGATGACCTCTGATTACTACTAGCATTAGCTTTAAACCCTAGGGATGAAGTTCCAGATGACCTGTCAGGTTTTGATAATATTATATCACTTGCCCTTGAACCAGAGGCCAAACTAGCAGATGAAGATCGTTCAGACCTAATATTAGTTTCTGTATTTCCAGACTTTACACTTAGACTAGCAGATGACGATCTTTCATTCCTTTTGAATGATGAGGTCCTCAAAACAACCTTTTCTTTAAGAAATTCATTTTCCTCAGATTTTGTGACAGTGAGGAGGTCAGGGGCTGATTTTTTCCCATCACCACACGAAAACCTGGCAACATGATGTTCTGTATATTCATTGGATGAGGAATTCTTGGATGGACTTCCAGACTTCCTGTAATAAATATTCTAAAATCATATTAAAAATAAAACTGTTTACACAGTAGTATATGTCTTGCTGGTGTAACTTAACCTAAATGTGACAAAATATAACACTTTATTGGCTCAGATATTATTAACTGTTATTTCAGTCTGATCAGTGTAACATTATAAAATAATAATATTATTACATTTTACATAGATATGATAATATTCATACAAAACAGTCACCATGAGAATTGTTCAATTTTCAGGACAACTTTGGGAATGCTAGGTATTTCAGCATAAAATATTGGGTCTACATAAACATGATAAATGTCAGTCTGATATCATCAATACCATGAATACAGTCCCAACTCAGTAAAACAACTATTATTTTGTAACACTAAACAGTCTGATATTTCAATTTACTAGCTAACCAGGGAACATTTATCTGGCAGACATCTATCCTTTGTTAGCCTTGTATGTTTTTTTAATTTTGGTTCATTTATATGTTTCAGAGTTTAGTGTGATATCCATTTCCCTGAACTAAATACATTATTGTTAAAGGGCCAGCTGAAGCCCACCTCCGGTGGGGATTTTCTCACTGTGTTGAAGACCCATTGGTGGCCTTGGACTGTTTTCTGCTCTTTGGTGAGGGTTGTTGTTTCTTTGACACATTTCCTGTTTCCATTCTCAATTCTATGTCATCCAAAATTGAGACATCTTTCTGATCATTTTCTATATGAGACCAATAGTCTTTACTCTTACTCCGAAACACTGCATGTTTTGAAGGAAGTAAGTAAATACCAGCAGTGATCTGGAAAGATTTTTTATCTATGGGCCCAGGGCCCCCGAAAAATAAAATCAATGGGCCATTTTTAGAATTAATGGGCCATGTTGTCAAATGAGTGGGCCATTCAAATATAACAAAAAATAAAAAAAGTGTATGTTTCAGCAAAGAGGTACTAACCAGTATGATTTTAATTGATATTATGGATATATTGTTCCTGTGCTTTTGTAGTTTCATTGAATAAAAAGTTAATTAAGTTCATGGAGATTTATGTGACTAAAGATATACAAAAGAATATATGTCTCTGATGTGACTAGAAATGACATCTATGAGTTCATGAAGTGTAACAGCACTCAGATATTAAACTTTTTATGACTTATAATAAAAAGCTACAAAACTGAGCAACATATATATGACTAGACCAACACCACTTCAATGAACAGAACCATTAAGAAGGAAATGCTGAGATCAAGAATAGACATCTGATCTGGACTGATTTTTAAAATCTGTACTAGTAATTATTGAAAAATCTATGATATTTGATTAAATTTCATTCTTTTGAGAAAACATGAAACTTGAACATACATGTATATTTATTATTAAACCATACAGTATAATCATAGTAGTAACATAGTAATATATAAAATAATAATTGTTACTCAGTATTAATATTGGGCAAAACAATAAACTGAATTACTAGAACTATGATAATGGCAGACTAAAAGTAGCTGATCTAGATTTTGTGGCACAAAATTGAAGAAAGAAGAAACGGATCACAATAAGAAAACCAGACCAATTAAATTCCAAGTTAGTTGAAATGATTTTTGGTAAGATTTGCAGTACATTTTGATGTCATCATACAGTAACCAGGGCCATAACTTCACCCAAACCGGGCTATATTTACAATGTTAATACTGGTACCGTCGCCTTGTTCGTGTTCATATTCCTTTGACATTAAATTTGGGTCTTCGTCGACTGCCATACTTTATTCTCGATGTTCCGTATTAGAGGAAGTTTCAGGCATTACCTCGGCATTTCTTGTATTATTATTATTTTATCAAGAATAACAAAGAGAGTAAGGTTTTTGATAAGACACAACAACAATTCGCTGTAGGCAGGTTTACAAAATGTACAAACGAACCAAAGACCAAAATATTGACTAGGACAGTTTAGCGCCTTTTATGGAGACAAATACTATACAAAAAAGGCCTTTTGGTTTTTAAATCGAAGTTTTAGCAAGTTTAATTTAAAGATTATAATTTGAGAAAATATTGTCTGTACTAGCTAACTTTCACAGAATTAAAGTTGTTTACGTTGAAAATTTAGATCACGGATGATGGTTAATTACGTTTTTTCGGTAATCAGATATACCACACGTTCCTATCCTTAACATGAATGAAAACGCCCGAGACTTCCCCAAAAATATAGAGGTGGTGCTCTTGTCATTGGAGGGAATAAAACAGGCAGTTTTGTACTAAAATATGGCGATACGAAACACGATCGGAAATCCATTTTACCATATCTAAACGTTTAGATAGGAAGCGAAAAATATCGTGCGCCACACTGGCGCTTACATTTGCCACTCTATGCGCCATTTCTGGTCGAAATGCGCAATTGGCGCATGGCGCACGACCTTCCCGATCACTGACCAGTTTTAGAGTCTTCAGTTTAACATGTACCCACACAAATCTTCATGGTATATAAAAAGACCACAGATATGGTTCCCATATTCATGACTGTCATTTTGACTGTAAAAATGTTGTTTCAGTATATAAAGTAGGGAAAAGTCTGAACAATAAAGGAAGTAAACTCACTACTACTAGAAGTCAATAATAATACTAGACTCATCACGTTTAAGTGCCACCACCAGTAACTACATATTATCAAAGTAAAATTTTTCACATGCTGAACTGAATTTTTTTTAATTCTTTTTGTGAAAATTATGTCACTGTATTTAAAACTGATCAATCAATTTTGCTAAATTTTTAAGTTGTTTTATTTGTCAGTCCATCACTATAAATATATTTCAATGAATATTACATGTATAATTGACCAAAAAAAAAAGGCTGTGCCTTGCCTGTGATGTTTTAATGTTTTATGGTTACAAAATACAATAAAATTCTATAAAGTTTCAAATAGAAATTACCTTCATATTTTAAGGATGTATTTAACATGCTGATAATCATTACTAATTTCCAAAGAAAAATAAAACACATGGTAAACACATGGTAACATGGTAAACATGGTAAACACATGGTAAACATGGTAAACATGGTAGACAGTATCATTTTTGTATTCTTTAATTTTTTATGTACTTTTTCTCTATTCTTTATATTTTTGGCCATTTTCTCTACTCTTTATATCTTATATTTTTTGGCCATTATTCTCTACTCTTTATATCTTATATTTTTTGATCATTATTTTCTACCCTTTATATCTTATATTTTTTGGCCATTATTCTCTACTCCTTATATCTTATTTTAGCACCCCATTATTCTCTATTCTTTACTGATTTGCCATATTTTTCTCTATTCTTTTTGTCCTTTTTTCTGCATTTTTTACCAATTATTCTCCATTCTGTAAACCACATCACACCCACATGAGATTGTATATTAGTTAAAAATAAAAGACTGACAAAATAAAATAAAACAAAAGCTATTAGCATACCATGCATACCTGTAGATATAATCTGACACAAAAATACTATTTAAAATTTTTCTTTTATGAGAAAGCCTGAATAGTTCAAATAAGCATACCCTAAGTATGCATATATTGCTAATCAGGGGCGGATCCAGGATTTTTGAAAGGGGGGGGCGTAGTATTAAAGTTCGCCGAGCGGAGCTAGGCGAAAAATTTTTTGGACTTTTTTTTTGGTTAAAAAACATAAAATACACAATGTAAGTGTAAAATGCATTTTATAGTTAAAGTGTAGGGGTTGGACATTTTTGGTGCCGTATTATCTCCATTAATTGTCTATTATAAAATGATTAGATGGATCCAAAGCTATGTACTAATTAATATATTTGATGTGGGATTTGTCAGTAAAAAATGGACATGGAAAATTCTCGTTTGTTGTATGGTTAGTAAGCATAACCTCACAGATTTCTTGTTGTAAACAAGATATACGACTGTTCAATGAAATTTACAATACAACCGACACGAAGAAAGACAAACAAGCAATTTTTATCCAAATGTTTGGTTGAAGTGAGGGGTTCCAAATCAACCAAAGGCTACAAATGAGTTGGAAATGACAATAACGTTGTGAATGACGGTCGACACATGGAGACATATAGGCCACACCCAGCAGGCAGGTTGCAGTCGGGCCCTGAAAAAAGTAATCAGTATATCAGTTCGGCGAAACAGACATTCAGGTCGGATATGGGATTCACATGCAACCCCTCCTCCAACCCCCAAAAAAAAAAAAAAATTACGACCGCTTTTTATTCATCATGTTCTGACATTTAACAGTCAGGACTTATTGAAATAAGTGATTTTAAATCACTTATTTAAGTAGCAAATTCGAAGTTTTGTCACAAATTGTGATTTTGTAGTTTTACCAAAATTTTAAACACATAGGTTTAGATATCTTTTCATTAGTAAAATTGAAAAAAATGAACTTTTTTCTTCTTTTAAGCAGCAAGGTGCCTTTGATGCAATCTTTTAGCTGCAAATTCTATTTTAGTTGAAAATGCTATAAAATGGCTTTACATAATGAACTGATACTTTCTTTACAGATTTTTCCCATAAGTGGGAGTATTTTTCCTGTAAAATTCAAGGTTTCATCTTAAAGTTTATGTAATAAAATTCTACTGTTCGCAATCAAAATTTTACTGTTCGGGGTGTTGAAATTAGTGGGGGTTATTAAAATAATAATACTTAACGAAGTGATTTTGGAAGGAAATTGAGGTATGATACTTAAACAAGTGATTTTTATGTCATTATCCTAGATTTAGTACAAGGTCATCACCTGACATGACCTGGTCATCCTATCAAAACAGATGTTGGTTCTGATAATTTTAGCAACATAATTAGTCCCTGGATCATTAGTATTCTATATTCAAAGCTACAATAAAGTTAAATCACTTAGTATAGCGATTAATTTGTACTACTTAAATAGGTGATTATTAAAGAAAGACAACTCTTACTTCCAACCTTTATGGACATAATGTTACTTGAATCAGTGATTTAGAAAATCACTCATTTAAGTGAGTCCCCTGACTGTTTAATGCTAAATAATTTTGTTGAAAATATGTTTTTCTAATAGCAAAAAAGTGGACAAGATTATTGTTTTCAATCCAGATACGGCCAGAATTTTTGTTTAAGGCAAAAATCAGGGTCAGAATTTTTTCTCTAAAATATCTCAGACTGCCCCCATGTTATTAATGGGCTGGGGCGTGTGGGGTTAAACATGTTTTCGTAGTTAAATAATATTGCTGTGGGACTTTTTTTTCATGAAAGTGTAATAGAGTATTACTTTCTGTTGGGTGGAATTGTTAAATAGAAGTCAATACGTTCTTGCTCAATACTTTGTCGCTTTGAAGGCGTCATGCTGTCATCCTCAGCCTAACCAGTGTGTTACTGTAATTTGAATTTCAAAATGACTGAGTGACGTTTTTTTCGACGTATTGGTCAACTCCACCGTAGCGAATCACATGACTTTGACATAATCAATAATATATTACAGTAAATACGAGCGAAAAATATCTTTATAAGTAATGAATTGTCGCATAAAAATTAAAATACACGGGAAATGGCAAAGTTCGCAAAGTCTAGTCTGATTAATCATTTTACAAAAAAAAAAAAAAAAAAGTGCAAGCAAAGGGCGACGCCTCTACATCCCCTCTGGATCCGCCACTGCTAATGAACTATTTTATAAATACTTTCAAATACTAGTATACAAATGTGTGCTTGTGCTGGCACTCAAATGGTGATTCAGGTAAAAATCACTCTAGGTAGTGAATTTTTACATGTGATTGTAAGTTAATCTTGTGAAATATCTCTATGCCATGTATATAAACCATAAGTAACATTTAACAGGGTCAAAGTTATCACTCTATATCACCCAGCTTTGAAAAATTCAACATCAGCAATGGTGGTTTTTAGCTGAGACCTCTTGTACTGTATGTAACAGAAGATCTCATTCTCATATTACACTGAATAAGAAATATCTAAAATTAAGGTGACATCACCTTGGATATTCGCTTCTCATTCTGATCCAACATTAGATTATTTCAATATAAGATTTAACTCACTCACCCTGGAGATTCACTACTCATGTCTGATTCAACATAATATTATTCCTACATAAGATTTAACTCACTCACCCTGGAGATCCCTTCTCATTCTGATCCAACATTAGATTATTTCAATATAAGATTTAACTCACTCACCCTGGAGATTCACTACTCATGTCTGATTCAACATAATATTATTCCTACATAAGATTTAACTCACTCACCCTGGAGATCCCTTCTCATTCTGATCAAACATTAGATTATTTCAATATAAGATTTAACTCACTCACCCTGGAGATTCCTTCTCATTATGATCTAACATTAGATTTGTTCAATATAAGATTTAACTCACTCACCCTGGAGATTCACTACTCATGTCTGATTCAACATTAGATTATTCCTACATAAGATTTAACTCACTCACCCTGGAGATTCACTACTCATGTCTGATTCTATATTACATGTAGATTATTTCTACATAAGATATGTAACTCACTCACCCTGGAGATTCACTACTCATGTCTGATCCAACAAGATTCATAGATTCTTGACTACCCTCAGATAAAGGTGTGGTGTCTCCAGATTTTTTCCTAAAATAAACAATAAGAATTCATGGTTAAATAGAAATCAATTATTTTATTATGTTTTTATAGGATTTATACAACACCAGTGTAATTTTATGAATTGATTATTATTTGACGACCTAGCAAATCTGAATATTTCATCAGACTATCTATACAATCATCAATATTTATATCATAATTTGTACATTTGCACAATTGATGCATAAACAACATATTGTCAAACAAAAAAGGAGTGACTGGATCCATTAGGAAACTTTGGGATGGATAAAACCTATAAAATGTGGCTCTCTCTAACTTACCAACCTCCCATATTGATACAACAGATATTTCAGTTGTTTCTCAGTCATAATATAAAAATCAAATGGCTTGAAAAATATTTTTAAAAGTAAATTCTGCATGTTCTATTACCATAGTTATATAAAATGAAACGGGAAACAAAAATTGCTTTCCATCTGCAGTCAATATTCTGTTTTGCTGAGAGTCGTTAACATAAATAAAAGATCAGAGTTCCAATGTCCCCCGCATTGCACATATTTCATCTATCCAAAGTACAAAGGCACAACTAAAAAAAAAACTTTTTTTTTTGTTCTTTAAACTTTTAATAAATACCTTAGAGAAATGAAGGCTTCTGAGCAAATGCAATGCGATTTCTGTTATAATTAATATTTCTAAGGGGCATAACTTGATAAAAATATTTGATCATCACTTATTTTCGAAAGTGTCAAAGACATTGCTGATATAAACCTATGATATAAGTTTCGTAAAATCCTGGCAAGAATTGTACACATGAGAGCGCTAACAATGCAATTTTCCATATAATAAATATTTCCAAAATGCATGTTTTTTTTAAATAATTGATCAGCACTGATTTTCGAATTTGTCCAAGACATTGATGATATTAACCTATAATTTAGATTTCATAAAAAAACTGGCAAGAACTGTACACATGACAGTGCTAATAATGCAATTTTCCATATAATCAATATTTCCAAGGGGCATAACTCTTTTAAATATAATTGATCGGCACGGATTTTCGAATTTGTCAAAGACATTGACAATATAAACCTACAATATAAATTTCATAAAAGTCTGGCAAGAATTGTACACATAAGAGTGCTCACAAGCTAAGGCAATTTTCCATATAATTAATATTTCCAAGGGGCATAACTCTTTCAAAAATAATTTATCGGCACTGATTTTCAAACTCATCAAAGACATTGATGATATAAACCTATGATTTAAGTTTCATAAAATTCTGGCCAGAATTGTACACATGAGAGCACTACATGTAACAATGCAATTTTCCATATAATTAATGCTTCCAAGAGGCATAACTCTTTCAAAAATAATAGATCGGCACTGATTTTTGAACTCGTCCAAGACATTGCTGATATAAACCTATGATATAATTTTCATAAAAATCTGGCATGAATTGTACACGTGAGAGCACTAACAAGACAGGACTGATGGACGCCAGGTATTTCTTTGTCCCCGCAACACGTTGCATAGGGCACAATAAGAGAAGTGATATGATTGCCAATGAGACAACTATCCACAAGAGTTAAAATGAAGTGGAAATAATCAATTATAGGCCACTATACAGCCTTTAACAATGAGAAAAACCCATAACAATAAATAGTTGGCTTTAAAAGGTCCTGACATGCAAAAATGTGAAACAATTCAAACAAGAAAATTTATGACCTAATATATAACAAAACAATTTATGACACACAAATTTAACAAAAGTGAGGCAATGACAACCATGTGCACTGTACTACAGACACCTGACTTGATACAGGCACATACAAAATGTGGCGGGGTTAAACATATTTGTGAGCGCTCAACCTTCCCCTAACCTCAGGGCAGTGGTACAACATCACAACACCAGAATAAACTGTACAAACCCTGTTTCTGTTCTGAGATAAAATGGCCTTCCGACAACCAATTGCAAGTGACTACATACTGGATTCATATATTATTTAATAATCCTGTATGCTCTGGTGACTGCAGAAGTATTAGACTATGATCATATGTAATGTCAATAAATTTATCAAAAAAATGCAATTTAACTTTAGATCTACAATCACAGGTCAAAAGTGTTTCACACCTTGAAAATTACACTAAATACATTTATTTCATATAAAAACACTTTTTTTTAAGTTGTCAAAAATTCATATCAGATCCAATTTTATTAAACTTTTGACAGTTAAACTCATATATTTGCAATTCATAATGATTTTTAAGAAATTTTTTGTTTAACGAGTCATTATTGAGAATACATGCATGACTAATTTCAATACAAATATTTAAATTCTCTACACATGCTATACACATGCACCTGTGTATATTTTTCAAGCAGTAATTTATATTTGTCTTTAAACAGAGATTCTTTAAACATATAATTCAAACAAAAATTTCAAAACTATTGGAAGAAACTGCAGATATTTTTGTATTTAATGGTAAAAAATTCATTCATATCAGACACATAACAACTTTAAAACATTTTTTCTCAAAATAAATATGAAATTTATATAAAGTCCAATTTTCAAGATGTGAAACATTTTTGGCCTGTGACTGTAGTTCAGATAAATGAGGACCCCAAAACATACAAAATTTCTATAAAAAAAAGTATTTAAACGATTAAAAGAAAACCAAAATATATGCAAATATATCTATATTAACTTACTAACTCATAGTTAGTACACAGAAACTCCTTTTGGCCATGTGGTATAACAGAAATAAGTGTTTTTATATCTCTATTGCTATTTCAACTAATAGATGTAATACATCCTGGTTACAAAACATTGTTATGAGTCTTATTAAATGACCCCAAATAACTAATGTGTATAAAATACATGTACATGCATGCATGTAAAATCATCTTAAATTACAGGCCTTATCTAAAAAAAAAATGTAATATAAACATAAGGAGATTAACTTTGGTTTTCCTGGTGGGTCAAATCCTCAACAAAATTTGATGCGATGTTATAAAATCTATTCTTTATACCTCCTTAAGGATGTACTCGGGTCAGGTTTATGAATTTTTGTCAGATGTTCCGACTCCTTGGGTTTTTTCCTACGATACAGGGTAAAATATTTTGCCCCATACCACCCACTTTTCTTGTCATACAAGACTACAATAGTTCATAAAAAGGTCATTTCCAAAATTTAAGCTGATTCTAAATTTTTTTTTCTTACAATTTGAGACCCAAATAATTCCAATGCTAATATAAGTTAAAAGTCTGAGTCACCCTTTTCCCACCATTTCTAAAAAATCAAATATCTCAAAAAGGAGTTCCATAACCTATCAATATATTTAGCTTAATTTGTTCCTTAACTAATGCTCTTCTGACTTGTAGTATCAATTTTAAATTCTTGATTTTTTTAATTTCACCTAAGTACATGAAGTACATGTACATCCTTAATTCCACATAAAAAAATACACAATTGGGGTTTACTCCTGTTGACCAAACAAACTTTACCATTATAAATCAAATAATGCCTTTTGATGTCAGGATTTAAACTGTGACAACAAAAGTTTTCCCCAAACTTACCCAACAACACATATGAAAAAAGTTTTTTAATTAGAGAAAAAGGTTTTTAAAGAACCTTTGTTTATTGACAATACAATGTAATTATGTTTTAAATTAGGACAGGTTACAATCAAATACAAACTATAATACAGCCAAACATGCAAGCATATTTTCATTATGCTTACAAAAACATTAAATTTCTAAGAAAAGAACACGTTTACCAAGTTTACCTTTTCCAATTCAGCTCAAAGTTTTATTTCTATTTTAATCTAATGAAAACAACATTTGCATTTTTCTATTTACCTAGGTGTTTTAATGATTAGCTGTTTGATCAGGCGCGGGAAACTGTTGTTCTTTTTCATTTCCATTCAGTCAATCAAATCCATTCAATGAATATCCTATATACATGTATCAACCTAATTGTCATTAATCCTCTAACAAAATGTCATAATTTAATAATTATTATAACACTTAATATTGTTGACATTTTTTTTATCTCATTTTGTACCTTTTAAAATCTCAAAAACACACAAAGCTTCCATTGGATTTATATGTTTCAAAATTTTTGTTGTAAGTAAAAGGCCTGTTTCCTGTCCATTAAAAATAATTTGAACACTTAAGTGAATGTTTTGTTTCGGAAACCATAACATTAGGTTAAAATGTCCTGTTATTTCACACCAATTATATGTAATTGAGCAATACACATTTAAAATTAACCTTCTCCACATGAGTGGTCACAATATGGCATGTCTTGTAAGGTGATTGAGGTCAAAGTTTACACACTGGAAATAGTAGTACCAGTGACCAATAACTGTCCACTTAGTATGTCAATAATACACCTGTACAGGTAATTTTGAGGTTATCAGATTTATTGTCTATATTGTATATGCCCAAAAAGATTTAATAAAAGATCTTCTCACATGAATATATTTCAGAGTTCAAAAGGTAATCCTTTATTGCAAATTCAGCAAATTAGTCACAACTGATCCTGAATTCTTTATAATAAAGGTTTATATCTTAACTACTTTTTAAATCGATTTAAAGTATACCTTGATTCAAATTTTAATCACCACACTCATATCTTTAAGGTTAAAATCAAGGATGACTTACTAATTTGTTTATCTTATATAACAGTACATGTATTATATACATTTGAATGAAAAACAGTACAAAAAATGTATGAATGACAAAATTCATGTCATAAATTACGAAACAAGTTGATGTAAGTGTTTCCCAATCTTGTTACATTACCAATTACATTTATTTTTCAACAATTTACAAATCATATGCATGTCACAAAAGATTTACACATTTGAAATGTACAAATATGTACCAATACATATATCAATAGCATGAAAGGTGAAAGAAGGTACAATGTACCAAGGAGGCAATCAAAAACTTTAAATCCAAGTAAGACAAACAATACCATGGCCAAAACAAAAACTACAAACAGACATGCAATAGTCCAATTTTATGCAATAGTCCACTTAACACTAAGTAGTACTTACATATATATATATATATATATTTGTTAGAAGTAAAATCTAAAATAAGCTGCAAAACTTTTTAACCATGTTGATAACACTTCCTTAATATATTTAGCCTTTTTTATACATGTATTAAGGACATTCTAACAGGAAATAAATACACATCTTTTAATTTAGTCAGAATTTCCTTAAAGTCATATGAAAAGAGTTTCTTGTAATCTTAATGTTATCGAAACAAATGCATGCATATATATATATATATATATATATATATATATAAACAAGTCTAAATTGAAAACAACGTTCAAACCTATGATTGCGTTGGATAAAACCGCAATTTTATATGTGTGCATGCAAAACAAATTTCTTGGTAGAGGGTCTAAATACAGCACAAACAACATTTTCCAAAAGACCAAAAAGTGAAAAGTATATTTTAACAAACGCATTTGACTAGCAGGTCGAACAACGGATGTTCTTAAACCCTGCTAACTGCCATGGCGATTGCCCCATGGCGATTGCCAAATAAACAATCACCACCAGATGTAACAAAATGGATCTTAATTATTAATTTAATACCAAACAGAAAACAATAAACTTGCGGAAAAGATGGTATACCGCAAACATGAGGTGCAAAAATTTGTACACCATACCCGGATTTATTAATTAATGTCTCTTCAGTGATGTTAGGAATCGAAACAGTATTTGGAATGCCATATAATTTACCTCAATTTAGGATTGACTCTTGAATTTTGAAGAGTCGAAATAGGATGAACCAATTATATAAACCTGAAGGCAAATATATATATATTATATTTACTAAACTAAGTCCCGTATGCAAATTTTTCACATTTATTACGAATCCATAATGTTTTATTGACAAATTATATATTTCATTCAGTGATTGTTGATCACAAGCTAATTAACTTTCTAGTTTGTTGCTGAAGTTTACCAGATCATGACACTGATAAACAATCAACACAGAACATGTGGAGCACGAAAAATAAGTGAATTGATAGAGCCATGATATTTATTTTTTTGTACTTTTCATGTGTTCCCTTTTGTTAATTAAACCTTTCCTTAACAGTTGTTAAATAATTTGATGTATTTAATTCGTTCTTTAAGAATCAGTTATTACTATTTTCCTTCCAGTGCACGTTTGTTTATATATTATTCTTTCATCATGTGTTCATCACGGTTTTCTCCTCCAACTTGCTCAGTGCGGTGGCCAAAGTTTTAACGGGAGGTCTTGTAGTTAAGGTCACTGCATACAGGAAAAATATTGGAAAATAAGTGTATGGGAAGACAATAATTCAATAGCAATATACTTATGAATATTTTGATAATATAAAGAATTTTCTTTTACAAGAAAGTTCACGTACACTTGTTTTATAGTAAAACTTAGTTTCAACTCCAACAGGCAAAGTTGACCTTAGATAAATTTGGCTATTTTAAAGGTCCTTTTTGGTAATATAGTTCTTCGACTGTTTCGGTTCTTATACATCCTTGGCTTTTGAAATTGGAATATTCGGCTTTGAGTGTTCCTGATGAAGGTAAAACCAGAAAAGCGCTTCGGACGCATGAAATTAATAACGTTTTGTTTTAATTTGAAGTTTCATATGACTTTAAGTTACATTTTATGTAATTTATACATGTATACTGGTATGCTATTGCTTGAAATTGTAATATGTACTGACTGTGCGAGACCCTCATAGGTAGTCAAGGTCATAGCAGTAGACGTAATATGTAGAAGGTGTTATCTATATATGGATTTGTGATAAAACAAGTCAATTTCTATATTGTCTGTACAACATATTTAAAATTCATTGTACATTGTAATCACTATATTTTTTAAAGGTGGGAAAATGCACGTATTTCAGAATGTTTCATTCAAGTCATAGTAAGGTAGGTTCCAGAGAGATTCAGAATGTCAATTAAGCACAACTTCAATTGTCCATCATGGACTTTCGGTAGAAAAATTATTCATTCAAAGTATTCATCCATTTGGTGATACCATGGATACAAAATGCACATATATACATTTCGAAGCTACAATTAACTGACCAATCTTTGAGATATATTTGATCGATCGCTATTAAAAATAATAAAACAAGAGATATATAGTTAAATATTGCAATCATTTGGCTATAACTGCCTACATATTTTGATCTTACAATCAGGTAAAAGAAGAGACGAGGACAAAAGGGACAACCTGTCACTATTATGCAATCATCTTTAAATTTAATTAATATAC
The DNA here is from genome assembly GCA_017311375.1 of Mytilus coruscus. NCBI lineage: Eukaryota > Metazoa > Mollusca > Bivalvia > Mytilida > Mytilidae > Mytilus > Mytilus coruscus. Next base: position 35,611,455 of record CM029600.1, read on the forward strand.
AATGAACCGTTTATTAAAACCTCAACATATATCATGTACAATGAACGAACACTTATCAGCCTAGAATGGACTACAGGGCTTATGAAAATGGTTTCCAACCCAAGTACCTTTGTAAATAATTTGTCTTGGACATAATGGAAGGTACAATCATGCTTTGCCTTCACCACAAAAAAGGGAATGTCACATTAAAAAATATTAATACGTGGTAAAGAGGCATGACGCTAAATAAAGGACAATGAAGGACATGACATCACAACATGGTATTTTGCTTCAGATAAAACGCAAGAATGACTTTTATGTTTATAAAGTTCCTCAAGAGAGCTGAAATGGTAGAAATAGCAGAATAGAAGAAAGGTTGATTAAGTTCTGAATACATGTACAACCCTAATGGGCCCGAAAGACTTTTAACAATATGGAGGGAATGGAACTTCCTGTCCTGTAATCTCATTTGAGAATTTGATAATCAGCTAAATTTATTTTAAGATAAATCATTGTAAATATATATATAATAATGCATTCATTGCAGTACCTAACAAACGTAGCTATATATCGAAATAATTTAAAACCATAAATTAAAGCTGGCTGGGAGGAGGGCACCTAAAGATTCACATGACAATGCACCTGCCAAGTAAAATAAACCTGCAAAATTCACATGTAAAACAAGAGTGCACACTTGCCTACTTTACTTATCATGATTGAAATATGTTAAAGTCTGTAATATGAAGGTTTTACTACAAGTATCACTTAAATTAACATTATCAATGATCCATATAAAAGAGGTCAAGGTCAGATGAAACCTGCTACACAGACAGATACACACTATAATCATACCATACACCAAATATAGTTAGCCTATTACATGTACTTATAATATCTGAGAAACGGAACAAATTACATAAAAATGAACAATGACCAATGAACAAAATCAGATCAAGGTCAGATGAAGCCTGCAAGAAAGACATGTACAGCTTACAATCATTCCATACATCAAAAATGTCAGCCTTATTTTTACAGTATCTGAGGAAAAGACCAAACCACAAAAACTTGACATTGTCCAATGAACCAGGGGAAAAAGTCAAGGTCAGATGACACCTGCCATAAAGTCATGTACACCTTACAATAATTTCATACATAAATAAGTAATGTAATTGTGCATTTCATATAACATTGAAAAAACATGTATACATTAATTTTCAAGCAGTCCTCGAACCATTACAATGAGGTCAAGGAAAATGAACATGTGACAAACGAAAACTTTTTAATATAAGCCATCTGCATACTGTTATGGCGAGAAAAATCGACTTTTAATTGTAGCCAACAAAGACACAAATCAATAATAAAATTTAACAAGATTTATTATACACAAGTTTACAAGAAGTATTACATAAAAAGAAATGTCAACTTAACTGTCAAAATATATGTCCAATCTTTTATCTTTTCTTTATCCGGAAATCTTCTCGGAATCCACAGAATATTATATCCAATTGGTCACAATCTAGTATGATGTAGTTTATAAATAAAAATGTCAATCCAACTGCTGAGAATATTGATGCCTATCGATGTCCAAGTCTATCTATGTCTATCTCTAAATCTCTATATTTAACTAACTTTTGGGTCTGCATTTAAATACTCAAACGGAAACTTCTAGACAACGCTAGAAATATAAATTACGCATCTTTTGTTATGATCATTCTGGAAACTTTATGTAAGTGAAATAGAAAGTTCTAATCATTCCATGAGTATCAGTGATTGTTCCAGTGAATTCTAAACTGCATAGTTGTAACACAATGTGTAATATTTTGTACACAATATAACAAAATATAATGTAAACATTCTTAGGCCACACAAAACAAATTAGGCCAACTAAATAGATATGATAGTTACAATATCATAACACCTCCCCCCTTAAAAAAAGTTTGAGTTACAAAAACTTTTCATGAATAATATGTACAAAAATACATAGTAATATATAGTAAGTATTTTCAAAAATACACAGTATATACACAGTGTTTTAATAAGTTCTAGATAAAGCATCTGCTATTACATTATCTTTACCTTTAATATGTTTTACAATAACATCGTATTCCTGTAACAATAAACTCCACCTAGTCAATCTCTGGTTCTTGTTTCTCATTTTATGTATGAAGGTGAGAGGATTATGATCCGTATAAACAAGAATAGGATGCACAGTGGGATTTAAATATACATCAAAATGTTGAAGTGCAGACAACAGTGCAAAACACTCTTTTCAATAGTTGAATAATTTTTCTGATGTTTATCTAATTTCTTAGAAAAATATGATATAGGTTTTCAACATTATCATCTGTCTCTTGATATAAAACAGCTCCAACTCCTACATTGCTTGCATCAACGGCAAGTTTGAATTGTTTTTCAAAGTCTGGAGTGATCAGAACTGGACTATTAATTAAAAGTGATTTGCTATTTTCAAAAGTGTTTTGACAATTTTCACTCCAGATGAATTTAGAATCTTTCCGTAAAAGATGAGTCAATGGTTGAACAACAGTAGCAAAATTTGAACAGAATTTCCTGTAAAATCCAATCATGCCTAAATATCTCATAAGTTGTTTTTTATTTGTAGGAGGAGGAAATTGGTAATTGCCTCCACTTTAGCCGTAATAGGTTTCACTTGACCTTGACCAACCGTATGCCCTAAATAATCAACAGTGGCCTGGCAAAATTCACTTTTACCAAGATTAACAGTTAAATTTGATTGTGACAATCTATCAAAAGTATCATATAAATGTGTTAAATGTTCTTCCCAGCTATCACTACATACAACAAGATCATCAATATAAGCATAACAACAGTCTAAATCTTTTATAACATTATTGATCATTCTTTGAAATGTAGCTGGAGCACTTTTCATGCCAAACGGCATTACAGTATATTGAAATAAGCCATCTGGTGTGACAAAAGCTGATATTTCTTGAGCTCTCTGTGTCAATGGGACTTGCCAGTAACCTTTCAATAAATCAAATTTGCTCACAAATTTTGCTTGTCCAATGTTATCAATGCAGTCGTCTATCCTTGGAATCGGATAGGAATCAGATTTTGAAACAGAATTTACTTTTCTGAAATCAGTTACGAAACGAAAGGTTTTATCTGGTTTGGGCACAAGCAGACAAGGAGAGCTCCATTCACTGTTACTTGGCTCAATAATATCATTGTCAAGCATATATTTAATTTCTTGTCTCATAAATTCAAGTTTGAGTGGATTGAGCCGGTAAGGATGTTGCTTAATTGGAGAAGCATCACCAACATCGACATCATGACAAACAGCAGAGGTTTTGTTTGGCACATCTGGAAACAGATTTTTAAAAGAAAATACCACAGCTTTTAATTTTTCTCTACGATCAAAAGACAGATGTGCAAGTTTTGAATCTAAATTTGACAAAATTTCTGAATTTTTCAATCTAACTGTCTCTTCCATAGTTTTAGAACTAAAAGGTGGTTCAATTACATCTGGTTTGTCATGATTGTTCTCCAATTTAACCATGGCTAAAGTGGCAACTGGTTTACTCTCACCTTCATTAGTACGCTCAAAATATGGTTTTAACATATTAATGTGACACACTCTATTTTGTTTACGCTGACCTGGTGTTTTTACAATATAATTCAAATCATTGATTTTACTCTCTATGGTGTAAGGACCACAATATTTAGCTTGTAATGGATGTCCAGGGACTGGTAAAATACAAGTACCTTATCACCTGGCTCAAAACTCTGTCCCTGGCACCTTTATCATACCATATTTTCATCTTATTCTGAACAGTTTTAAATCGTTCTGAGCAATTTGACAAGCAGTATACAATTTTTCTTTAAATCTAGATACATAGTCAGTCAGGATATAACTCTATAGGGTTATTACGGAAAAATAATATACATTTGTTATTGTGGACTAAAAATCAAAGAACTGTGATAACTTATGTATGTTATATGTTTCAAAGGGACAATATACATCATTAGTTTAGTTAAAATGTATAAAGTTCTATTGATATTACTTTTGTCTATATGTATACTTAGCTATTGAAAGATATAACAGTTCATAGTTTGCCAATTTTGCATAGTACACCTATATGTTATTACAGAAAATATTCCTGTAATAACTAAAGGGTGTTATTACAGCTTCTATATCGCTTCAAAGCATTTGCTCAGACATACATCATGCTTAATTACAATGTATTTTAATTTATTGTAAGAAATAATGACCAGAGCATGTAATGAGGTTCTCATAAGTTTCTCAGTAATTCCCAAGTGTCTTATATAATAAGTTAAATTCCTTTAATAACTGAGCCTTGTTATCACAGCTAAGTTTATCCTTAATAGCCTTGTCTCATTGATTTACCATGGTTAATCAAAATGTATTAATTTAATTAAAAATTAGTTATCAAGGCTATGCATTTAGTTTCTAAAGTCTCAAGAGATCCCTAGAGGCCACTATAGATGAAATAATTTTACAAATAACAAACATATGTTATTACAGATTTAGAAAATTTAAGGAATAAAGAGTAGACAACTCATGAAAGTATCTGTAATAACACATAAGTTATTTTCTGTAATAACCCTATAGAGTTATATCTCTGACTGATAGTCTAGAAGATTCAAGTCAGTGTGTTCAGTAAGCCATTTATCAAATAGATCTTCTTTTTCCCTAGCAAATTCAACATAGGTTTGTGAATTAAACTTTTTATAAGACCTAAATTTCTGTCTATATGCTTCTGGCACTAGCTCATAAGCTTTCAAAACCTCTTTTTTAACCTTGTCATAATCAGAACTATTTCTTGATGAAAGTGCTGAGTAAATTTCAGCGGCCTTGCCCTCAAAAACACTTTGCAGCATTGTAGTCCAAAAGGCTTCGCCATTTCAAATTTTGAGCAATTTTCTCAAACTGTGGAAAAATTTATCAACTGTTTTTCACAAAATTTTGGAACCAAACGTATATTTTTGCTGCATCAAAATTAAAATGTTCTGATTTTGATTGGAATTTAGTGTTGCTTTCTTCTTTTGCCATTTCAATTTTCATTTTTCAATCTCTAACCTTTCTCTCATTTCAAGTTCTGCCTGTTTTAACTTCAATTCATCTTGCTTTAATTTAAATTCATCTTCTTTTTCTTTTTTCTCCATCTCTAACCTTTCTTCTTTTTCTTTTTTTTCCATCTCTAACCTTTCCTTCATTTCAAGTTCTGCCTGTCTTTCTTCTTTTTCTTTTTCCAATTGTTTTAATTTAACTTCGTTTTCCAATTGTTTTAATTTAAGTTCGTGTTCTAATTCCAGCTGTTTTAATTTGAAAGCATCAACATTTTCTACCTTGAGTTCAAGAGCCTCTTCACCAAAAATTTCTGAGTCAACTAATTTATCTATTACCAAATTTTTTATAATTTGTTTTCTCATAGATACTCTAAAGTCTAATTTCAGATGTTTAGCAAGCAACACTAATTCCTCTTTCTTTAAATTATCAAACCCTTCCAGGTCTGGCGTTTTCAAAAATTTACCGGCATCAAATGCCATATTGTAGAATTTTGTTGGCTAGTTCTAATAAAAATACTGAAAAATGTTTAATAAGATATTAACGTTCTCCCGGACTTGAGCCCCCAATTTCTGTTATGGCGAGAAAAATCGACTTTTAATTGTAGCCAACAAAGACACAAATCAATAATAAAATTTAACAAGATTTATTATACACAAGTTTACAAGAAGTATTACATAAAAAGAAATGTCAACTTAACTGTCAAAATATATGTCCAATCTTTTATCTTTTCTTTATCCGGAAATCTTCTCGGAATCCACAGAATATTATATCCAATTGGTCACAATCTAGTATGATGTAGTTTATAAATAAAAATGTCAATCCAACTGCTGAGAATATTGATGCCTATCGATGTCCAAGTCTATCTATGTCTATCTCTAAATCTCTATATTTAACTAACTTTTGGGTCTGCATTTAAATACTCAAACGGAAACTTCTAGACAACGCTAGAAATATAAATTACGCATCTTTGTTATGATCATTCTAAAAACGTTATGTAAGTGAAATAGAAAGTTCTAATCATTCCATGAGTATCAGTGATTGTTCCAGTGAATTCTAAACTGCATAGTTGTAACACAATGTGTAATATTTTGTACACAATATAACAAAATATAATGTAAACATTCTTAGGCCACACAAAACAAATTAGGCCAACTAAATAGATATGATAGTTACAATATCATAACAATACAGGTTACATGTATGAGGCATCCAGGTCCTCTATTTTTTTAAATATAAAGATTTATACAAATAGTTTACACTCCTGCCACCAGATAGTAATCCCTATGTCTTGCTTTCTGAGACTTTTGACGCAGGCCAGACAAAAAAACAATAATCTTTGAGAGCTCATCAGGTACATTGTTAACTTATATCATTGATTCAATATTTTCAATGAGCAGATTTCTGATAAGACAACCAGATACTAATAAATCGGGTTCACTTTACAAGCTTCCATTACATGCATTATAGGGACCTGAATAGGAAGATTGGTTGATTTGGATCTGGAAACTATGGCCTTTAAAACCTTCAACAACATGACACAGATTAAACTTCTTGTCACATAATCTCCTGTGACAGGCGAAACTTTTGAAGAACAATTTTTTTAACAATTCTGTTCTTTGCAGACAAACTGTTCTTCAAACACACAAAACAATATCTTAATAATTAATATTATGATAGTCAAATCTACATTTTAGCTGGACTAGGAGGTGATCATCTGAAAATGAAAGTTTATCTCATTGTTGAAAGCTATAGTTGTTAAACATGTTAAAATCCTTGTCCTTTGGTCTCTGGTGGATTTATTGTACTTTTCTCATTGGCATTCATTTCACATTTCCTTATACATTGTATTTACATGTATACTCTGTGTAACTACAGCCATATCTGTCAATACCTTAGGATAAAACCTTAATAAGTAATTGATAATAATTTTTTCCTGATATTTTTACAAGCTTTAGTAACCCTGTTGCTGCTGCTGATTTAATGTACATTTTGTTTGGCAGGAACTTACTGTAGAGCTCAATGTTTGTGACAACACCACACCTGGCTATAACGTCATGCCCTGATGACATTACATTGAAGACCCATTGAAGAAAAAGAGATCACTGTATAATCTTTGACGTTTTATTTGAAAGACACAGTAATGAACACATGGAACAGGTGCTTGAATAAGTAGACTTGTTTCATATTACTGACTTTTGACTTTGGAGTATATTTAGTTTTTGGACAGGTTACCTACTCTGTGGTAGGACATCCTGGTACTGTAAACATGGAAATTTTCGCGGCAGTTTTATTCTATTTTCATTAAAGAGTGGAAACGGGAAAATAAAACTTCTTCGAATATTTCAAGGAAAACTGATTCAACAAATGAAGACCATCCATTAACTTCTATAATATGATTATGTACATGTACAGGGCCAATTTATTATATATCAACAGACCTATATCACAAATTCAAACTATATTTCTTAAAGAAACAGTCATGAAAGTGTTAGAAATCAAAACTTTTAATTTTATTATTGTGGTTCCAGATCCGGTCAAATATATCATGCGAGAATAAGAATGAACTGTAGTGGACTCAACAAACACCTCTATAACAGAAACTTGATACAATCCCCGAAGTGTGTTTGTGGAGACCCTGAAACAACGGAACACTATTTATTAAAATGCAAAATATTCGATGTACCTCGCCAAAGACACATTCACAACCTACAGATTCCAATCAAAATTTCCACTAATGCCTTACTTTTTGGCTATGATAGACTCACAGTAGAACAAATAGATATAAGAAGATGTGGTATGAGTGCCAATGAGACAACTCTCCATCCAAGTCAAAATTTATAAATGTAAACCATTATAGGTCAAAGTACGGTCTTCAACACGGAGCCTAGGCTCACACTGAACAGTAAGCTATAAAGGGCCCCAAAAAATACTAGTGTAAAACCATTCAAACGGGAAAACCAACGGTCTAATCTATATAAAAACGAGAAACGAGAAACACTTATGAACCACATCAACAAACGACAACTACTGAACATCCGATTCCTGACTTAGGACAGGTGCAAACAAACATGACAAATGCAGTGGGTTTAAACGTTTTAATGGTACCAAACCTTCACCCTTTTTCTGAAACAATAGTGTAACATCACAACATAGAAAGACACACTATAAAATATCAACTGAAATAGCTTAACTCAATCAAAGGACATAGTAACACCATTGAACATGCACTGAACAAATAAATTTGACCTATGATACAATGTAAATTCAAAATAAATAAACTAAGGGAAGAATAATAAAAGTAACATGTTATATTGGTATGAAATGTTAAACAATTTAAGAAAAACAATATGCTCGAACAAAAATATCAGCCATTTGCAATAACTTTAAACACAGGTAAATAAAATATTTTTGTTGTTAGGTATACATATACAGTTATAATAGAGAAAGGAAATATTTTAACAAAATAAATAATTTTGATATTCATAGTACTGAGTGGAAATTTATATTAGTACCAAACACTTATCAAAGCTGGTATATAGACCAGATATAACCCTGAATAACATTAAATAACAAAAAAAGCATTACAATTAGTATCAACAGGTCAAATAAACAAGAAAGTACGATTTGAGAGTGCTCGCAGTTACTGACAGCTAGTTAAAAGCCAAAACAATTAATAATAAAAAATCATGCATCAGAGACTAAAATCAACTAAAACACATCCCAGGGATTTAGTATTTTAACGTCATGGACAGTCAAAGAAGACATGACTACACTGATATTCAAAGCTGTGCAAAACTTTATTATAAGTAGCAATCGATTCACATCCACAATCATGACAATCAAATAATTCTAATTAATCACTCTTCCCCTATATAAAAAATATTGTTTCATTCTTTAATAACACTCTCATTTTTCTAAAAACACCTTTCACCCCCTTCCTTTGCTATATATTTTTTTCTTATGAATTTTCCTTTTGTTATTGTAATCATTGACTGTATTTTGTTACATATTTATTCGTTTGCTATTCAGCATGTATTCATAGCTTGTAATTGTTTATTTACGAATTTAGGGAGACAGATTTATATAGGAGCACTGCTCTTGTTTCCTAATCCCAATTATTGAATCTTTTGTATATTTCGTATATTATATCTTTACCCTTGTAGCTATATATTAAAACGATTTCTTTAATAAAATATGTTTACAGTAAAACTTTTAACTCACAACAGTGACAGTGGAATTCAAATGAAATATAGTTAAAGCAAGCTTATATTTTGCTATAATAGAAAACTTTTTCCTAAGTTATACTCTAATAAATATACAGTTATAAGTAAATTAAATTATTTTTGAAGCAGTAACAACAAATTATTCACTAAAAGGAAGCATTTTATGTCCCTCTCTGGAACGCGGCGTAAATTTATGTTTTATGTAAGGACTTATTGAAACCTCCATGGAGTCAGTAAACTTTTATATGGATAGTTCATTCAGCTTGAATACTTCAATTACTCATTTAGTATCACATTTCTTGCATAAATGTATGAAAGTTACCCCAAAATTTTGATTTATTGGCCTAAAAAGTTGAAATTTTGAGAAAATGAGAGGTATAAATGGACCAAAAGGGACCTTATAATGAAGACAAAGAGGTCCATTGGTGGTATTTATCATCCTAGAGTCATCTTTTGTGTCATATTCAACTGTTTGTACGCAGATGAGATAAATATTTGATCATTTATTTGGTCCACACTATATTCTATCATGATGCGGCTTGGTTTGGATTTTTCGAAGAAATTTTGCTCGATTTTTCTCTCAAACAATTGAACTGTAACAGGGGTTTCATTATCTTTCATGTTGACTGGTACATTCTTATTTGTAGCTGGTACTTTTCAATATATTCAATGAACATCTTATATAAAAATTCCTGAATTCAGGCGGTACTTATTAGTAGCATAGGAGGATAAAAGTACCGGGTACCGCCTCCTAATGAATGGCCTGCAGTAATGCTTGAAATAACCAGTATTACAAAGGAAAAAATCACATTCAGTTTATTAAACAAAAAGTCTTCTTTAGGTGTAATACCACCAATCCATAGTACGTCACATCCGGTTGCATATGAAAAAGGGTTGAACATGTTGAAAACAAATATTCCCTTGAATTTGCAAGTTGTAGGAAATTAACCCTACATTTCATTGCAGTAAAATATTTCTGAGTCATATAAACATATATCTTGGGTGTTTCAAAGCACCATTCTTTTTTTATTTGGTGTTTCTATAAAATATTTTGGAAACTTGAGGTTACATGGTTACTAAAGCTTGTAAACAGGAAAGAAAGGGGTGGAAATTTGATTGGTTAATTTCCAGTGATGGTTATTATCTTATATCATGTATATGCAATGAAATGTTATGTGAAATTTTGTCTGTAGTACTGGACAGGATAAAACTTTACTCATGCCAAGTACTTTTTATTTGAAACAAAATAAATTCTGCACAACTTTTTGAAAGGTGCAAATTTAACCAAGACTAATAGGGGAAACAATGGAGGTATTACACCTACAAACGGTGCATTTTGGAAAAAAATTTACTGTTTTTTGTTGATACATAAAACAATGGGTTTTTTTCTCCAAATTGCACTAATTGTGGCTTGATTTTATTTCTTTAAGTTGCACTTACTAGACCGAGTACCAGGATGTCTTACTACAGAGTAGGTAACCTGTCGAAAACTTAAATACTCAGAATATTCACAAACCCCTGATTGGGTCTTGAGACATTTGAGAAATAAAAGTTTCAGAGTCAAGTTGGTAATATGAAAACAGTCTATTCAAAATATAGACATATGTGTCCCTCCGGCACAGACAGTGTGATTACATGTGTCCCTCAGGCAGCAAGATGGTTAATCTTCTTATTGTTTGAAAACAAAGATCTATTGAATAATCTACTATATACAATTTGTAGCTTTAACTTGAACTTGAAGTACATGTTTATATAGTACCCAAGACTCTCTTGAAATACTTTAACTTATGAGGTAAATATTCAAAAGCAAGCTTACAATTGACTGGACGACCAGCTGATAAGATTTTGTAATGCTTCTGCTACTGTTGCACTGACAGATGTCAACGATCCAGACTCTTCATTGTCTGTGTCAAGGTAAGATTCGGGGGTTTCAGGAACTGGATTATTTTCAGAATCTATATGATTTTCTGTGAATGGATCATTGGAAGTTGAATCTGTTACTTGTCTTTGCATTAGTTAGTTGTTGTTTATCTTAAAATGTCTTCAACTATAAATTGATTTTTCAAATAAAAATTATTCCGAACAGGATCCAGCTGACAGGAAAACAAAGGTTTAGTTCGAAAATATCTGATAACTTTTATTCATAGGAAATGTCCAATTATGATATAAATAGATTCTAAAATTTTGAGCATTATTTTTTTTTGGGGTTTAATATACATTGTAACAGTTTATATCTTTTTATACGAAACCCAGAGTCATTGAAAAATTTGACTAAATCCCCACAAACATGTTTTGGTAACAAAGCACTACGACGTACAATTATGACTGTTGGTGTTTTAACCCTCTTACAGAGGAAGACACATGCGTGTCGTTTTCTTCTTCTTCCCGACTATGAGTCCTGGATTACATGTCCTTTGTTTATTAATAGGTGGTTATTATTATGGCTGTTTCCCCTTTTGTTCTATTTTTCATTATTGCGTTTTTCGACGTCTTTTGGTTGGACTTGGGTTGACGGCAGATAGCGCTTCTAAAATTTGGAACTACCAATTTTATCCGGTACATTCGATATTCTTCTAGCGAAAAATTTAACATAAACAATTAACAAACACATACACAACGGCTTCCTTGCTTGTTCCGACTGACAAATGAATGTTATACGCGAATTAAACAACGAAAAAGTCTACATTGATATAAATGAAAATTAATCAATTAATGAACCATAACTTACATGTAGAAAATTGGCAGCGAAAAAAAAAAACAAAACAAAACAAAAAACAAAACAAAAAAAAAAAAACAAATAAATAAACAAAACAAAACAAAACAAAACTATAGCGAGTATAGTGTAAAAATGTATCCATCATGTTAACTCATGTATATCGTAGATTCGTCATTTTTAATTAAATAGCAAATTCCAAAAAATCCATTACAAAACAATTATACTGGAAAAAGTTCAATTCATTTTCAATCAAAAGCATAATTAATTCATTTGCAATTCAGGATAACAAGATGCTTAAGTAACATTATCCAGATAGCTTAATGGAACTAAACCGAGCACAAAATTTGTCTTATATATTCTCCCTCTCGTTATCTTGTCTTATTTACACTGAAATAGCCGAATTATAATGTTTTAAACAATAAATAATTTAATTCTTTATACATATCAATGGTTCTTATGTAAGCAAACAATTACGCGAAGTATATTTGTCCATTTTACTTAGAAAGAGCTTCCCAGGTTTCAAGGTTGGGCGGTAAATACCACCCCGGTATTTACCAGTGGTATTTACCGGTATTTACCACCCCGGTCAATACTCCTCAAGTGGTCAATACTGGCAAATACTGGTCAATTGAAATTGTCACGGTTCTTTTGACAGATTTAATATATTTAGTTAAACAGTTGTTGATGGGGGAATCATTTCATCTTTATTCCTTTGACATGATTCAGTTTATATAAAAAAATGATATTTGAACATGGTGAATGTATTAATGGCTATTAACATGAATAATGACTAATTTCGTTTTAAGGAGTAGTAATATAACATACTTTACATGTATAAAAAGACTTGCTATATAATTTATTTAAACTGGTTTAAATCTAGATATTTTATTTTAAAAAGGTTTGATTTTTACAGTTAAATAGAATTACAGATGGCTAGATTATCAGAGCATTGCCTAGCTAGTACACGGCCCGCAGGTGTCAAAAGTATAATTACTATAACAACTGCACCCTAATAAATGTTGACATGACACGAAAAAAGGTCATAAAAAGTAAGTTTACAACAATAAATTAACTCCTGACTATTCACACAGCATGATAAAAAATCTTACATATGCAGAAAATAGAAAGTTTGAAGGATCTTTACTTATATGCAGGCGCCTATTAAAACGTTTAAACCCGTTGCATTTGATTGCACCTGTCCTAAGTCAGGAACCTGATGTTCAGTGGTTGTCGTTTATTGATATGGTGCATAAGTGTTTCTCGTTTCTCGTTTTTTATATAGATTAGACCGTTGGTTTTCCTGTTTGAATTGGTTTTACACTAGTCATTTTTGGGGCCCTTTATACCTTGCTGTTCGGTGTGAGCCAAGGCTCCGTGTTGAAGGCCGTACTTTGACCTATAATGGTTTACTTTTACAAATTGTGCATTTGATGGAGAGTTGTCTCATTGGCACTCATACCACGTCTTCTTATATCTATTTACTGCAGGGTTTGTTGCTCGTGCTGTGTGGATGCAATATAATGTGTCCCCGTGCTTGTGGTGTATGCCCTTATATTTTACAATTATGGGTTGTTTGCCTGTGAGAGAGCTTTCACATGTTTATTATATCTTTGTTCTTAATTGTTTATTAAATATTATGGCGTTTGGATGTATAAATACTCATCCACGCTTGCTATTTTTATTATTGCCCCCTACTATGGTTTTACTTAGATTGCTTACAATCTCTGTTTTTCGAAGAACTAAAAAATTCAAATGTTTGATATAACAACATTTAGATAAGCATAATCACAATCTAAAATTTATAAAATTCCAACCACTTGAAACCGTTCAGAAATAACCAGGACAATCACACAAGCAATTTGAAAAATCCCGTATAGTTTGAGAACTATTTTGGATAAAAAGACTTCAAACAGCTTATCCTCTCGGTCTCAATGACAAAATATTGGGACAGGGGAACATATCTAAAACTTCTATCATGTCATTAATATTGTCGATAAATGACTAAGAAATAATAGGTCTCATGGTAAACACAAAAGCCGTAATCAACGTATTAAACATGGTATAAATTATACACTTGCTGATCTGTTAGCTATTATAAAAAATAATGGTAGACATCAAGTATTATGCAAACTGGGTCATATACCAATAAGTAAATTATATGCTATTTTTCAGGAGTGTGATAAAATTTCATTTTTAGCCCGTTGTATGAATACACCCGTATTATTACAGCCTTTTATCATCACAGGCTGTTTCCTAGTATCGATAAACCTGAAAATCATAAACGGCATTTTCTTAAATTAAAATATATAAATAGAGGTATTGATTTTATTAACTTATCTAGTATATTCAATGACTCTACCATCCATAGCTAAATACCTCCATATTTTGATAAAACAGAACCAACTATTATTTCGTACTCTTATAAAAAACCAGCAGAAGTTAGATGTTTAATTATACGTCAATTACATCAGACGTCAATATAGAAAATAATGTTCCTTCCACTTGAGACTGTGAAACATCTAGTTTTAGATATGTTCCCTATGATCATGTCATTACAGGAGACCTCAACATCGTCGAAGACCGTGAGGTAAAAACTTTTCTTAAGAAAGGACCTAAATATCGTCCTCAATCTATTATAGATTGGAAACTGTCCTCAGGTCATTAAAGACGCTTTGTCTGCTACTGTAAAAATTGGTGTAAACATGAAAAATCTGATAAAAAATCTCTAGACAGTTATTTGAATAAAATTATGAATACTGTTGATATTCGCATATCTCACTTTGAAAACAATTCTGAAATTAATAATAGGGCCCATGATATACCCATTTCTAGAATAGAAAATAAACTCCAAGTACTCCCAAAGCGGTTTGTGTTCGTACCGGCAGACAAAGCAGCCAATAATGTAGTGATGGTGTGACACATATACTACACGGAAGTTCTCCAAAACGAAATTATCAATTCGTCTACATTCAGGTCCGTACGCTCCATGCACAGAGAGTCAAATTGTAAACAAGCATATCTCTGCCACTACCCAGTTTAAAGCCTCTTCCGAACATTTGAAAGTCCCGACTATGTACTGGTTACCTAAATTACACAAACAATCATTTAAATTCCGTTTCATCTCTGCATCTAGTAAGTGTTCTACCACTAATCTGTCAGTGCTTCTAACTACCTCCCTTACAACTATCAAAGAACTTGTTATTAACTTTTGTAACAAAGCTTATGAAAATAATGGTATTAATTATTTTTAGAGTGTTAAAAATTGTTTAGAGGTTTTAGATAAAATACTTGCTTTTGATGGTCCGTTTAATCTGTTGACAGTTATGATTTTTCTATTCTCTACACTACACTTCCACACAATCTTATCAAAAAAAAGTTTTCATATTTAATTAAATGGTCTTTTGAAAAATCTCATTGCAAATGTATTTGCTGTAACTCGTTTAAAGCCTTTTCTGTAACGAAAAAGGAAAGTATGCTAGATACACTTATTGGAAATGTGGAAATATTTTTGAAGCTTTTAATTTTCTTTTGGACAACATATATGTACGTTTGGGCGATAAATTGTATCGACAGGTAGTAGGTTTTCCTATGGGCACTAACTGCGCCCCTTTAATAGCAGATTTATTCCTGTATTGCTATGAATCTCAGTTTATGACAAAACTCAGTAAAGACACGTCATTGATACATTTGGTTGATACATTCAACAATACCTACCGTTATCTTGATGATATTTTTTTCGTTAAATAATCCAGATTTCTCTAAATATACTACCGAAATTTACCCAAAGGAACTTACTTTAAATAAATCTAACATAAACAGCAGTAGTTGTCCTTTTCTAGATTTAGACATTTCAATTTCTAAAGGGAAACTCCATACTAAAATTTACGACAAAAGAGACGATTTTCATTCCCTATTGTTAATTTTCATTTTTTAGACGGCGATGTTCCTTTGGCTCCATCATACGGTCTTTATATATCCCAACTCGTTCGTTATGCCCGTGTGTGTAGTGATGTCATAGATTTTAACGAACGTAATCAATGCATCACTGGTAAATTATTAAGTCAGGGATTTCGTTACCATAAATTACTTAAAACTTTTACTAAATTCTTTCATAGATACAAAGATTTGATTAGTAAATTTGGCTGTACCTGTAGAAAACTTTTAAAAACGGTATTTCAAAACATTTACTAAATTTTATCATCGGTACAAGGACATCATTCGTAAAAATAAATCAACATGCAGACATCTTATACGTTCAGGTATTTCACATCCAATTTTTTATGCTAATATTCTTTACAAAGCACAAAAATGTCGGGATTCACCTCAAAAGCTAACCAAACCTTAAAACAGACTTATTCAGAAGGGATATAGTTACGATACTGTTGTCAGGTCATTGAAAATGGCATATTTTGGTATTAATATTGATTTACTCATAGGGTCTTTGCATCGGAAATAAACACATTTCTTCTAAAACAAGTTGTTGGCATGATACGGGTTATGTTCTTCTCATATATTTTATGATGGTATGATACTAAACCCCTTACGGGAGGGATTGAGCTTGATTTTCATATGATGAAGACATAATCTTTCAATCAGTTTAATTGAAGTCTGGAGCTGGCATGT
Organism: Mytilus coruscus; assembly: GCA_017311375.1. Lineage (NCBI taxonomy): Eukaryota > Metazoa > Mollusca > Bivalvia > Mytilida > Mytilidae > Mytilus > Mytilus coruscus. Next base: position 35,628,067 of record CM029600.1, read on the forward strand.
CAGTAACTTTGTTAATTTATGTATCATTATCATTTTGCTTAGTTTCTTTTGTTACCTATTCTGACATCGGACTCGGACTTCTTTTAAACTGAGTTTAACTGTGCGTATTGCTGTGTGTTTGTTTATACTACATTGGCTAGAGGTATAGGGGTATAGGGTGAGGGTTGAGGTCTCACAAAACATGTTTAACCCCGCCGCATTATTGCGCCTGTTCCAAGTCAGGAGCCTCTGGCCTTTGTTAGTCTTGTATGTTTTTTAATTTTAGTTTATTTATATGTTTTGGAGTTTAGTATGACATCCATTTTCACTGAACTAGTACACATTTTTATTTAAGGGCCAGCTGAAGCCCACCTCCGGGTGCGGGATTTTCTCGCTGTGTTGAAGACCCATTGGTGGCCTTCGGCTGTTTTCTGCTCTTTGGTCGGGTTGTTGTCTCTTTGACATATTACCCATTTGCATTCTCAATTTTATTTCACATCCTAAATTTTACGGTAATATTGTACTAAAAGCGCGGAAATCATTATGTGATCCGTGTAAACTCATCGAACCTTTAAACAAACTTATTAGTAAAGGTTATCTTACCAATGTTGTATAATTAGATCTTTGAATATAGCTTACATTGGCACAAATATTGATTTTGTCATCAGTAAATTAAAACATAACTAAATTTGTATTCTTTTCAAACGGTTTTTTGGGATGTATTAATACACATCCACGTTCATTTTCTATATAGAGATTACTCTATCTATGTATAACATTATACATATTTATTAAATGGTTAACTCCTAACTATCCTACTGCCTGTCGATACTTTTATTTTGGCATTGCACAAGTCATGTCTTCTTTGACTGTCCATGACGTTAAAACACTAAATCCCTGGGATGTGTTTAGTTGATTTTAGTCTCTGATGCATGATGTTTTATTATTAATTGTTTTTGGCTTTTAACTAGCTTTCAGTAACTGCGAGCACTCTCAAATCGTACTTTCGTGTTATTTGACCTGTTGATGCAATTTGTAATGTATTTTTGTTATTCAATGTTTACTTATTTGGTGTTATATCTCGTCTCACTATTTTAAATATTTACCACCTTTGATAAGTGTTTAGTATGACGATAAATTTTCACTTCTGTTCTCGTACTATGAACAACAAAAGTATTTATTTTGTAAAAATATTTCCGTACTCCATGTATACCTTACAACAAAATTATTTTTATTAACATATGACGTTATTTTATTTGGCGGCATTTTGTCCAAGGTTATGGTTGTCTTTCTGATATTGTTTTACATCTAACCCTCTTGTTTTATTAATTTTGTATTTACATTGTGTCATAAATCAAATTTATTCGTTCAGTGTATGTTTACTTGTTTTTATTAATATGTCTTTTGATTGAGTTAAGCCATTGCAATTGATATTTTATAGTGTGTCTTTCTATGTTGTGATGTTACACTATTGTTTCAGGTTAGGGTGAAGGTTGGCGCCTATTAAAACGTTTAAACCCGCTGCATTTGTTTGCACCTGTCCTAAGTCAGGAACCTGAGTTCATCGGTTGTCGTTTGTTGATGTGGTTCATAAGTATTTCTCGTTTCTCGTTTTTTTATAAAGATTAGACCGTTGGTTTTCCTGTTTGAATGGTTTTACACTAGTCATTTTTGGGGCCCTTTATAGCTTGCTGTTGCCAAGGCTCCGTATTGAAGGCCGTACTTTGACCTATAATGGTTTACTTTTACAAATTGTGCATTTGATGGAGAGTTGTCTTATTGGCACTCAGACCACATCTTCTTATATCTATTTAACTCTTTCCTTACTATTTTATTCTAATAATCACTTCATGTAGAATTTTAAATGATATAAGAAAAGAGAACATTCAGGAAAAGTCTAATATTGACTCGAACACTTCCATACTTTCCGAATGATTAGTAACAATAATAGAAGGTAGGGCAAAATGTCACAGGACAGAAAGTCACTATTCAGTTTTGAGAGAACTTTTTCTTTGATTAAGATAGGACTTATTTTTGATTACCATTATAAAACAAATTTAAATATTATTGTATGACAGGTGTGTTCACGATTCTCCAACATTTGATATTTTTGTATACAAGTAAATAATTTCTTGTTAGAGAAACGTGATTTTTTGGCAATAGGGATTAATGAAATTTACCTGTAAATGGAGTTAAAGTGAAATCACCTCAAATCAACTTTTGAATAATCTGACGGATTGATAGTTGAAAAAAAATTCAAAATTGGAAAAAATAGTTCACCAAAGAGCACTAATAAACAAAACAGTGATTAACAACGAAACTAGTTTTTAATGGCATAAAATTATCAACAATATTAGCAGTGATGGACAAATAAACTACGCAATCTTGAAATTATGCACAGAAAAATGCTTTAAATTGCTGACACAATTTACAGATGACGGTGCTACATGGAAATCAGGTTCAAGCATCAAGTTTTTACAGAAAAAATACAAGACTAGATAATATAAGTAAATGGTCCAAGCATGAGGTTTTTAAATTTCTCATTTTCTCTTATAGTTTCCCTTCTATAAACAAAATGGTTTAAACATGTATAATCTTTACAAAATTTGACAAATTTGCAACCTGTAGTTTGAAAAAAAAAACATGAACCATACTTTTGATTATACTTTTTACTATAGGTTGCACTTTGTAAATACATCTGTGTTTCTCAAACCACGCCTCTTTTGGGGAGATATATAATAGTCGTAGATATTTCGTTTTGTTAACGTACTGGTTCCCAGATATGATCTCTATGTTTCATCTCATAGACATAACTTGGGAATGTTACCAGTATAAAAACATATGGTTGCGGTGAAAATTGAATTCTGAAGTAAGCCCAAAGTGAAGGTAGGGGTAGTACAGAATTTTAGTATAAGTTTAAACTCTGACAAGTTCGGGTCATATAAATGTTGAAAATATGCCGCACAGCCCTATGTTTTGACCTTTGAATGAAATAGTAGTGCATATCAACTTTCCATTCTAGGATATATTTTTTTACGAAACTTCATAGTAAAAGTGGCACAGTTTAAGCCGCAAAGGGAGTTCCTATGGGAAATTGCATTGTCTATATTTACAGAAATGCAACCTATAGCATGATATAAACTACATTTCGGCAAAGTATTGAAAAATCTATTGTTTTTATTCAAAACCCCATTTACCTTAAAAGCATAATTCATTTATAATTCAGAATAACAGAATGCACTAGTTACATCTAAATGCAACTAAACCAAGCACAAAATTGTCTTGCAGAATATTTTCTCGTAATTGTGTTTTTTTCAAATTATGTTTATAACTACAAGAGCTGCCCTTTTATAGCGCAAACAACTTATTTTGGATAAGTTTATCCCACTGGAGTACTAGCCGTTTTGGAGGAAAATACTGATGTTTTTGTTTACAGCCATGTTATAAAAACACAAAAATGCATGACAAAAATTGCTTACAACAAGCTTACAAAAGACTGTGTATTACAATACAAAATACAAATATAGCGTTCCTGACTAGGTACAGAATGGATGGACATTTTACCTTTTGACAGTGAGTTAGGTATAAATTAATGTACGATTCTAAATAAAATTTTCTAGACAATTTCTGTACAATGGGAACATGTTGATTGTATGTAAACACTAGTTTTTTCTACTGTTAATTTTTCAAACACGAAATGCAATCCATATTCGAGACATTGCATATTGTTTTTATCCTAGGTTTACTAGAATAAAAAAGATCAAAAGATCAAAACGTTTAGATTACATGATTGCTAATCCATCACGAGGTAACAGTAACATACATAACATAAAATAAACTTTCTTAATAATAATACATACAAGGGATGACAGGAACAACAAACCACACCAACCAGCAACACCCGATTCTAGACGTTCAAACTACAACAAACTACACATTAATTACCCAAAACAAACAACCCAGGCCATGTACACAACGGACAGCACATGAACTAGCCATAACAAACACCACAAATTACCATAACGAACAACGCATAAACTACCCTCAACGAACAACACATGAACTACACACAACCTACAACGGACAACACATGAACTCCACAGAACTAACAACAAATAAACTGCCCATAACGGAAAACACATGAACTTAACCCAAAAAATAACACATGAACTAACCATAACGAATAACACATGAACAAAACACAACAAACAACCCATGAACAACATACATTTAAACGATTATCACTTTTTTTGCTCATATTCAGCTTACCGAATAAAAACAATACAATGCCTCGATTCTAGATACACATATGTACTCGGGCAAGTTATCTACGCCTGGCTCACAAAATACAACCAATCCATTTCTGTAAACTTGTTTATTCTCATAGTGTTATTACTGATTGCATGATAAATACAAGTATATATAATTTTAACATGATTTGCACATCTATAAATGCTTGAATCGGATTGGTCCGTTCGAATTTTTTCCTTTGGTTTACACTTCGATAGACCATGTTGCCGAAACCACTTTCGTAACCATTACTGTGATCTATTCATGCGCGATACACATGCATGGGATCCATTGGCGCATTAACGTCATGGTGAAATTAAATGAAAACTCTCAAGTTGAGTTTATTCCATAACTTGTACGCTTCAAATTTCGGATAATATCTCATTAAAATGAACTGATTGAGTTAGGTGTTATTTTATTTCAAATTCTATTGCATTAATCGAAAATATGGATCTCAGAAAGTCAATATGGCGGCTAATTTCTTAGCTACGACACACCAATTAAATGTGCATTTGATTGTTAAAAGAAGAAAAGAACAAAAAATATTAATTAAAAATTGCAAATGTGGAAACTGGGTCGCTGACTCACAAACTTTCCATAAAAGTAATTCGGATTTTTATTCAGTTTATGAGTTAATCGCCCCAGTGTACACATCAATAACTTCTTGAAAATGTGTTTAATCCTATATTAAACAGTATAACAGGACTTGAACTTTGGTAGCACGAACTTCGAATTCTTAAAAAAAGATGTGTTTATGAAATAAGTAAAGAGATAATACATATAGAATATTGACGTTTTGGTTTTGATACTAACTTTATATATGCAAGAATATCAAGCGAGCCCGCAAGGGCGGACTGATATTCGAGCTGATGAAGTCAGTTAGTAAACACCATGCGTTTATTCTTTTTATCAGTATTTTTTCTTAACAATATGTTTTTTTGTTGTTGAGAATATGGAATAAAATAAAATAGTTAGTAAAACTATTTTACGCGTTAAAAACGTTGTAATAGTTTATTAGTTGTATGAATGAAGTCGTGTGCATTCTATTGATACATTGACACGGATGGACTTGAACGTGTGACGTTGGTGCAGTGATACTTGACGTCATTGTCTTATATTTTCGGGTATCAGGTTCTGGTCATGATCTGAAAACATATTAGGCAGTAAGATCAAAGGGAAAATGTACAAATTGCCTTTAAAAACTAGTACTATCAATATTGCTACTTAAAATAGTATAATGCCAAAAAAAAAACATTCATTTACTCGTGACGTTGCGATACTATGTTCTGTAGTCAACATTAGTAATATTCCCTTACTTCTCTTGAACTGTAAGAAGCAAAACAGAAAAATCTGCAACCGTTCAGCCCAGGATGCATATATATATAATGAATTATCAATTTTTTCATTTAAAAGGTAAAAGAACGCGCATTTTATGGTAATTCCACAACTAAGGGGTTTTCATTGATGTATTCATGTCAAAATATTTCACTAGTTGCTTCTATTTAATACTGATCTGTTCATCACAACCAAACTGAACAGTACTTACACCACTGTATTTGATAGTTTATTGAACATGAACTGAACAATCGCAAAAAAAAACTCTATCCTTTTCAGTCACTCAGGTTCTATTAAAGAGTGGTTCAGATCAAATTGACATTTTCAGCATTGAAACTACTAGTAATGTAGTTACTAGCTCTAGTGTTACATGCAATTACACAATTGCTATAGCGTTCGAAATTGTGTCAAAACGAAATCATTGGTATCAATATATCGAATGTCACTAACCTAACAATGATGCATACGCAAGTGGATTTGATTTGTCTGTCTTAAAGCAAAATGCTATCACTTAGTTTCAATTATTTCTGTCTAAAACGGACAACATTTTATTACTGTAAACCGGGAAATTTTCGCGCCGTCATTATTTTGCGATTTTTTAACACAATCTAAATTCGCGTCCTTTTTTATTCGCAATATTACAGTGGCCTATATAAATATTTTCATAAATGATTTAGAAAGTCAGCAGCTTTACATTTATCGTAAATCAAGTAATACAATCAATCAGAAATCGTTTGTTTTTGGTTCATTAATGTTAAAGGAGATTAAAGTTTTGTCACGTTTGCTTGTAAAAACACATACACAATAAACAGAAAAGAAGACCTAATTAAGAGTGAATTAAATGCTGTCAGGATTAATGCTTATTAATAGATCTTTTGATCTGATCAATCTGGTTAGCAGATTCAAAGAGGTTATACTTTTAAAACTGATTGATAGGTGTCAGTTACATATTTGTAACGAGTGTTGTTTACATAACGATATCCGTAATGTCCGCTTGTTTGAGATGTCTTCCATGTTAATAAGATTAACCTGAGTTAAAGTCATGATTTGTAACATTGTTTTTCATTTAGAAATACAGTTATGATTTGCGGAATAGATCTGTCGTCTGTAAAATCGATGTTATATAGTGGTCCTGTACATATCCTATTCACATACGTACATGTATGGTCTTCATCTTATGAGTTTCCTTGAAATTTTCGCGGTAGTTTTATTTTGGCGTTTCATTTCTTACCGCGAAAATAAAACTGCCGCGGCCATTTCCCTGATTACAGTAAGGCATTTCATGAGTAGGCCGACTTAAACTATTAACTTATTATTCTCATATTTGATACGAACATAGGGATGTGGGGTATATGTCAATGATATAGCAATCGAGTCTCATCAATTTCAGTAGTTCTGAGCAACCCATACATAATAGACCGTAAAATAAATTTGAGTTTTATATTAACCACTTCAGTGCTTCCTGCATCACGAAAAACTGATGTTTGTTTACCATGATTGTTAAGTTAGCGTTCTGAATGTTCTGGTATCTTAGATGAGTTTTTTTTTTATAGAACCTTGATTGATTTTTTGGAAAACCCAAAATGTGCTTGTTAAGTTTTGACAATTCAAAATTGCTTTTATATACAGTGTTAAAATGATTTTTGGGTACCATGGTATTCATTTGTCTCTTAAATGTAACAGCCAATATATTATCATATTTTCTTGTTGTAAGACCCAACACTTTTGGTTTCTCAATAAGGAGCTTTAAAATAATTTGTAAACAACGCATCTACTCAATGATGCAAAAAGGAAACAGATCCATGAAAAGGTATAAAACCAAATAGATTCCAAAGATAAGTGGCCTTTAGTTTCTGCACAATATGTATAAACTGATAATTGATCAAATAAAATACATTCTAAAATAATATCTTTTGAAAATTTTATCCTTTTGTTTGGTTCATTTTTATGTAGTCAAACAATCATTTCTTGTATTTTGTTTACATATATCAAACTTAGCATATTATTTCTTTGAAAAAATCTCGACCGATTTGATAATTAACATTATCATTCTGACATGTAAGCCAATTCTATATAGAATTATATAACTGTTATGTAATAAGACAAATGAGATAATGTGGATCTGTTTTTTTTTTTTTTTTTTACTTGGAAATAGATTTTCATAGTGTGGTTTGTTTGAATAAATTTTGAAATTGAAAGCTTTGGTGATGTCAGTATAAACATTTATCCATCATGTTTCTCCAATGTCGTGTTTTAAAAAAGTGTATCCTTAAAATGTTCATGAATATATATTAAACTGAATTTATTTCACAAGTAACAAAGAAGTGCAACGTAGTAAGATATAAAAAAAAAATGTCTCGCAGTGTATGTTTTTCGTTATTATGTTTTGCAGACTTTGTTTTGTGCAAACCAAAACTGTTTATTTTAAGGCAAAGGCAGTTAATTTTGGACAGGTTCATTACACCGGAGCACTTGTCATTTTGGGTGAAAATACTTTGACATTTTGTTTACAGCAATGTTGTAACAATAAAAAATGCATGACAATTTTCTACAACCGACTTACAAAAGGATGTGTATTGCATTCTAAAACATTTAAATACAGCGTTCCTGAGCAAGTACCAGATGGATGGAAATTTTATTTTTTGTAGTGTGTAAGTACACATATTGTATTCCAAATAGAAATTCTTTGACAATTTTAATACAATGACGAAATGGCGATCGTTTTGTACAACGATGACAAAATTGGAAAACAAATTCTACTGATTTTGTACCGAGTACAAAATGTAATCTTTATTTGAGACATTTTTTTGTTGCTTCTATCCCATGAAAATAAAGGGAAAATTATTTAAACCATTTGAAAAAAATGGTTGTATGAAATTTCGTCAGTCATGACGTAGAATAAGAATGCATTAAACAAAGAAAAACACCCTAATTTATAATGCAGGTTATATACGCAATTTTAACAAAATCCATCCTTTCAATATCTACGAGACTGCTTATGTTCATGTCATAGCACGGTAGGTATAGTGTCCGGCTGAGATCTTGTATTCTCGAGTGAATCCGTCCTTTTTTTTCAGTGTAGACCTTTTTTGTTCAAGTGATAGTACAGCGATCAGACTGGTAAACTGCTATTTCGCGAATATTGACCAAGTATAACATACTCCTCTTCACAGTAGTAGCAATTGAACATTGTTCTTGTAGAACGATAAAACAAATTATCATCAAGACAAATAGTAAATGAAACATTTAGGACGTATTTTCTGTTAAAAAAATACAAATACCCGCTTAACACACAATATGTACGTACGTCTCAATCTGACTTTGTACATGTTGAGGCCTGATACTTTAATCTGGGAAAACACGATTTATTTATTAGTTGTAATTTGGCTTTGAACTAGCTTTCAGTAACTGTGAGTACTCTTATATCGTCATTTTATGTTTATTGCGCTTATGTTAGTTGGTTTGCTTGTGCTTTGTATCGATCTATTGATTTAAGCCATTTGCAACTGATTTTTACAGTGTGTTCGTATGTTGTGCTGAAACACCACTGTCCAAAGTTAGCTGAAGGTTGAGCGCTTCAAACATGTTCTGTATAAGAGAGAGAAAGAGTCGAAAGGGACATTCAAACTCATAAGTCAAAACGAAACCGACGACGCCATGGTAAGAAAGAAAAAGACCAAAAGACAACCAATATACAAAACTAAATACTAAAGCAACACGAAACCACCAAAAACCTATAAATTAAGCCATTATTTTTCCGTATGAATTATTTCACATTTTCACGTCGGGGTCTTTCATAGCTGATTATAAGTTATGTGTTTTTTTCTCATTTTTGAAGGCCGTACGGTGATCGATACTTGTTTTTATCTTTGTCATTTGAACTCTTGTGGATAGTTATCTCATTGTCAGTCATACCACATCTCTTTATTTTGATATTTATGTCCTTGTTCACATGAATATTGTTTACATCACGAATATTTACCGTGCGAAATCCATATCGGTACGCTAACATGAAAATTGTGTGTTCACATCACGTAAATATACTCTATGGAATCGACATTGAAAGACGTATGTTTGGGTACAACATGTGTACCTGGGCGTTCACTTATTGGATAGTTCCAACATGTTTACATGGATGTGGACATATTCGATCGATTCAATCATAAATCCAAACCTGTGTGGGTTGAATACACTGGACGTGCATGATGTGAACAGTCTTTACTTGCACGCAGACATGTTTGATCTATCCAAATATACGTATGGCGGTGGCCATGAAGTCTATAAGATGTGGCAAACAATAATATATACACATGAACGATGCTTTTTTATGAAATGTACATGTTATAACGCTATACAGTATTATTCAACTGGTTTAAAGCATTGGTTTCGTGCTTTGAAAAGAACTTTATTTGAACCTTTCTTGTTGTTTTTTAAACGTAAATGCACTGACATATAACATTTTAAGCCATTGAAATTTTGTTTGTTCACTCGATAAAACTTGGACCGCACTCAAAAATCCCGGACTGCTCTCGATAAACCCCGGATATAAAGAAATGAATTTATTCTAAAAATGTCATTCTCAATGCAATACAATGTAATTTTTAGAAAGTGTCTGTATATCTAAGGATATAAAGATTTTACATTTTTTTTGACATTTGCATTGGTATGTGCATAAAAATAGCTTTATTCTATATTTTGGAATAAAAGCATTGTAATTCTAAATTAAACAAATGTAGGGTTTGGAATAATTTTTTTATCACAAATACTAACTTACCTTGTATGATCTTTAACATTAAGTTCAGGCATCTATTTCATGTCTTTCAAGAAAATAAGTCTGTTTATTTACATGTTTGGTCATATTCACTCGAAAAAACGTGGTCAGACTAAAAACACGATCAAATCAATCGACAAAACACGATCCCAGCCGTACAGCCTGCGTTAAAGATTATACGCGTCCTTTCTATTAAAACATAGAATATAATAACTGTTAATCAAGAAAACAACAGTATTCGTTTCATTCATATCTTGTATAAGAATTTTCGTACCTGTAGGTTACAATACACCATTAGATTTTATGGGCGCAGCCATTTTATGAGCATAACATGGTATTCAGAATTAAGAGTATAACTAATCCTGATTGGTTGATATGTGCGCCCGTTATTTTTTGTTATTAGAGACTTGGTGCATTCTGCATTATACCAAAGGCCAAATAAATTATTTTCCTTAGCCCTAACGGAACTGAGATGTCTTTTAAACGCTAGGATGAGACACGTATTTTTAAGTGCAAAATTGATAGGCATGGGAGATAATTACAAATTACGCTAAGAAAAGCAACGCGAACCTATCTTTTTTGGACCAAAAAATACTGTCCTAATAACTTTTCTTTAATTCTAGCAAGGTTTCGTTTAAAAAATCAACTTTTTAAAGTCTGTATCTCGAAAAAGGCTATCATTGTCGCCTATTAATTGTTTATTTCAATTTGTAGGGACGTGGCAGGGTACTTATACATTCCTACAACAAAAAAGACACTAATTACAGATCTGAGAGTACTCGCAGTTACTGACAGCTAGTTCAAAGCCAATAACAACTAATAAAAAAAATCATGCATCTACGACTAAGATATCAATTCGTACACATCCAACATCCGATGGATCTAGTGTAAAGACGTCATGAACAGTCAGAGAAAAACACGACATTGTGCAATGCTAAGATACAGGAATCGACAGATTGTAGAGCCGTGAATGTACATATAGATATAGGAATATGTGGTGTGAGTGCCAATGAGACAACTCTCCATCCAAATAACAATTTATAAAAGTAAACCATTATATTTATCTTTATATGTATATAAAGATAATATTTAGTTCATTTTAACTTACTGATAACAAAATCAATATCGATACCAATAAAACAGTATTCAAAGATCTAATTACAGTGTTGAATTGGTAACCTATTAGAATAAGTTTATTTAAAGGATTGATAAGTTTGCCCGGATCGTATCTAAATTTCCGGGCTCGATAGACAACATCTCCGTAAAACTTTATTAACTGATTGGTTTTAAGAGTTACCGTTGATACGGAAGGATAAAAAAGGACGAAATAGTTACTCCCTGATGTTCTAGTTAGAAGAAGAAATAGTTCTCTCTTTTTAGCAATTCATGAACATTTCATTTGTAGAAGTTTACTTTTTAACAATTAAAATTAACTGTTTTTTATTAAACAATAATTCAACCGCTTGTGTTTTATATTAAGCGAAAAGCAGATGTCCATCAGACATAAATGGTTTTATGCACTATCGCCATCTTGATTTGTGTTACAACTTTAATCCAGAACACTATATCGACTATCCTGGACACATCCAACAAACATGTTCGTTATATGGTGGAGAATTACTGAGGATTGATTCACAGGAGCGCCAAACGTACATAGAGCATATTCTCGGTTGGTCAAATTAAGTACAATATAAATTGATATTCAAATTAGCCGTACTTTAATAAGTACTTGATTTTTTTATAAAATTATAAAATTTGCTAAAGCAAATGTTGAATCTGTTTTCCTCTATAAAAATATCAAAGTACGTCTGTCCACGATTTACAGTTACAGAACAACCCCTCTTCCTTCGTGAATTTCCTCTAGTGACCGTAACGTAACAAAAAAAAAACTTTCCCTTGTTTAAACTGTTGATACACCTCTGTTCTTCTTCAATATCCACACTTACACCTAGATTCATCCAAAAACCATTGACGAAACATAACTGCACACTTTCTAACTTTCTCCTACTGCTCTGGCTCTGCTCTAATAATGTCCTGATAAAAATAAGAAGATATGGTATGATTGCCAATGCGACAACTATCCCCCAAAAATCAAATGAAGTGTATGTAAGCAATTATAGGCAACCGTACGGCCTTCAATAATGAGAAAAACCCATACAGTATAGTCGGCTATAAAAGGCCCCGACATGAAAAATATGAAACAATTCAATTTAGAAAACTAACGGCCTAATTTATAACAAAACAATTTTCGAAAAAAAAAAATATGACCAACATGAACCAACGACAAAATTTTGTTCGTTCGCATACCGTTATTCTAATACATTTTCTTACAAATTGTGGCAGTGGAGAAGAATTACGATTTTGACACAACTGAAATGCGATTTCCCCTGTGTCTTTGAGCGTCATTGAAGTTTTATTCGCTAAGCATGATGAACAACAAAGATAGCTAAAATATATAAATGTTCAGAACAATTTATATTTAAGACATTATCAGTGTAACCGCAATTTTAATATTTTGGTATACCTACATTTTATTCCTGACACAAGGCAACGTTTTCCATGGCTTTTCCTCTTTGTCATGTTAATGTTTTGCTAATTTGAAGTTATGAAAATTTATAATTTGAACGGGTTATGAAACATCAGAACTACTGTTAATAGACCATGAACAACAGAAAATCCGATCCTGTTTTACTAGTTGACTAATCAACAGTTTTGAATTTTCATGAGGGATGTCTAAGAGTTGAGCAGGAACTTCAGCTCAGCCATGCTAATTGGTGTTATTCGTGTTTCCGGTCTCGGTCTTTGTGTACTTTGTTGAGTTATATTGTTCATCTTTTAGTCCTGTCAAGCCTTCTTGATATCTTATTATTCTTTTATAGAAGGAAGAACAACTATACGTGTAGCTATACAAGGCAACTCATACAACCCGGGTTTTCATGGACTTTTGATGACGGAACTCCACTAACATACACAAACTGGCTTTCCGGAGGACCTGAAATGGGACAATATTATTTACAGATTTTACCGATGATTTTGGACTGACCAAAATGAAGTTATTATAAATAAGAATAACATGTTCCTCTGTGAAAGAAGACCATAGAATGACCAAACAAAGAAATGACCAAAGATTGGACAATATTATATTCAGATTTTTCACGATGATTTCAACCTACATAAGAATAATATGTTCTTCTATGAAAGAAGGCAATATAGGGATTTGCTTTAAACAGTTTTCATAATGAAAATAACACACACATATACAATTCTTTTAAAATAAAGTATCCACATTTTAATAAATAATGCGTTCAAATATTTATAATTTTAAGAGACAATTAATTCATAACATATCATGTTATAAGTATTAAAATGTGATTAACCTGAGAAAGGTAAAAATGTTAATAACTGTCTTTATCCTCTAATAAAACTTACTGGATGAAAAATCTTTCTAAAGTTTGCCTATATTTGTTGAAGTCATAAACCTCAAGCACTTTATGCATTGAACAGAAAACCCGGAATATTGCAGAAAACGCATGATCAATACCGGTTCAAATTCCTTTAATGATCTTGTACCACAAAAATTAAAAAAAAACGAAATTCCAAAATCCTAACTGAATGATCCATACCGTACTCATGCATATTAGTCTAAGAAACAAAATGTTACCATTGTAACAGTTACAGCTGACAGTTATGAAAGGAATTAAATTGAATTAACAAACACAAAAATATGTTTTAATAAAGATTTATATATAAGGAAAATAAAAATATTTTTTTCAATTATACCTTATGACTTTCAATTTTTCTGTTAAAAGCTAAGCACACCAAAGTAGTAGTCTAACCAGCTTACCTGTCTATTGTTATAATGATCATTTATCTAACAAAAATACAATCATTGATTTTTATAAAAACAAAAAGCGGATTTACCATTCTTTAACTCAACTTACATGAAATACCTTATTCTAGAATTGTTTCGTTTTTTCTTATACTTCGTTCCAATCGAAAATTCAATATTCTATAAATATTAATCATTTTTGGTATTTTTGACAATTGAATATACTTATTTCTGAAATCTAGGTTATGAATCTCCATGTTCCCAGAGTCATCAAATGAACTCTAACGCATTCTATATTAATTATGTAACTTTCATGTGTCTTGAAATGTAAAGTTAGTTGTGCTGGAGTAAACTAAACAATTGAGAAATAGAATCTCCTGTTGGGATAGACAGATAAAGATGTCAAGGTTAAATGCATGCATATATGATCAATAGTCATTGATTGATATATGACAGACAAAAATGTCCTGAAATCATAGATACTAGGCTTGTAATGTAGTACAAACTCATCAAACTCATATCAGGCTTACGCTTTTGTACGCATGACGCGCGATTAATTCCACGTTAGTTGTGGCAAATACGGGTTTGGCAATGTATGAACTATAAGGAAAAACAGAAACATACGCAACAGTTCAGCCCACATAGGATGCCAAATCAGCTATTAATTTTTCATGCATTAGGGAAAAAGAACGCGCATTTCATGTTATTTCAACAACTGAATGACTTGCATAGATGTTTTCATGTCAAAATAATATACTAGTTACTACTATTTAATACTGAAATATTGCTCATAACCATACTGAACAGTACTTAAACCACTGTAGTTGATAGATAACTTAACATAATTTGAACGATTGAAAAACAATCTCTTTCCCTTGCAGTCACTTAGGTTTTATTAAAGTGATGTTCAGATCAAATTGGTCTTTTCAGCATTGAAACTAATTATTAGTGTTACATGCAATTACATAACTGTTATTGCGTACGAAATTATGTCAAAATGAAATAATTGATATCAATATATCGAATGTCACTTACCTAACAATGATACATACTCGAGTGGTTTTGAATTGTCTGTCTTAAAGCCCAATGCTGCACTAAGTTTCAATTGTTTCTGTTTAAAATAGAGAATATTTTTATTGAGGCATTTACATGATGAGGCCGACATAAACTATTAGCTTATTATTCTCATGTATGATACGAACATATGAGATGTGGGGTATACGTCAATGATATAGCAACTGCGTCTAATTATTTTCCGTATTTCTGAGCAACCCATACATAATAGACTATAACAATAACTTTGAGGTTCATATTTACCACTTCATTGCTTCCTGCATCATGAAAAACTGATGTTTGTTTACCATGATTGTTAAATTATGAAATTAACGTTCTGAATGCTGTGGTATCTTTGCTATATTTTTTGTATAAAGTTTTGATTGATTTTTGAAAAACCCTAAATATATTTGTTAAGTTTTGACAAGGCATATAAAAACAATTCAAAATTGCTTTTATATACAGCGCTAAAATGATATTCAGATTCCATGATATTCATTTTTCTTTTAAATATAACAGCCAATATATCATTATATTTTCTGATTGTAAGACCCAACATTTTTGATTTGATAGAAACGACGTTTAGCGAATCAATGAAGAGCTTTAAAAATATACCTTTGTAATTTGAAAACAGTGCACCTACTCAATAATGCAAAAGGGAAACATATCCATGAAATGCAATCAAACCAAACTGATCCCAAAGATAAGTGATATTTGAAAAATTGATAATTGATCGAATGTATATATAGAATAATATAAATTCTAAAATAATATCTTTGAAAAATTTTACCCTTTGGTTTGTTTCAAAACCGTTTAAATTCACACCAAACTTAATTATTTCAATTGGTTGTCGAAATTGAAAATTCTAATTCTAAGGTGTTTGTTTATCTGGAAAAAATAACAATCGAAAAGTACTCAAATTTTCTTATATCAATATCAACTGAGAGATTGAATATCGAATTTGATACAGTTATATTTACCTCTTTGCTAGAAAATTCGAAAAAAATGTTCCTGTTGTAGATAAATTTCAGTTCTTACCATTGTTTCAACAAATGAAAAACGCATAAGTGTAAATTACAGAAAATTCAATCATAAATGTTATTTGAAATAAAATCAAGTCGAGATTATTACAGGGACCACAGACTCAAACTGCGCAAAAGAAAATTCTCGATTAGGTTATCAAATGTTCTTTCTTGATTGCAATTTTTCAAAGGGTGTTGTTTTGTTGTTGTAAAAAGGAGACAGTAGGACAGTAGCGCTTTAACGAGCCAGGGTTTCAATATTTGAAGCAAAAAGGGCACAGCATGTAAAATAAAATGTGCGAGCACTGCCAAATTTGAAAATTGCAAAGACAGAACATTGTATCAGATAGTTTTCATGAACTCATTTGTTTCATCTCCGTTATACCAATTACGTTTTCCACAACTCGGCTCTAACCACAAATATTGCATACTATTTTTTTTTTATTAAATTAAAATAAAGTTACTAATTTAAAATAGCTTCAATTCACATTTTGGACCTCTGACCATCTCTGCAATTTTACGAAGTCTCCTTTTTGGATTTTACTTCTTTTAACTCAGTATTATTTTTAAATCTGCGAGAACACATCTGAATTTATAACATTGGATAGCGAGTTTTTTTGTTTTTTCTTTTGGACTCAAGCAGAAACCCGACATCTTCAATCGTATCCATTGATTGAATTTGCTATAGACATTACTGAGGTCACAGATGGCATATTAGCGCTTAAAAGTTTATACTTATATTAGATTTTTATATAGGAAGGGGTTGTTATAAAATCGTGTTGACAAATATTTCGGCTGAACAAATAGCCTTCGTTAGTGTCAATGTTTTTTTTTATCAAATTTAATACAACGCTAGTTGTTTATGTTAAAAAATAGCTCAGTCATACAGACAAATTTTGAACTATTGATTTAATCCGAAATGTTGCTTCTGATACAACAAAACAAAACTCACACTATTGTGTAGACGTGACTGCGTATCTATACATCCATAATTTTCAAAATATAGTAGTTTGTGTAAATTATCTATAAAATAATAAAGGAGCACCTCTATCAAAGTGCTAGTATTTCCTGTTGAAGCCGTTTGGATGAAGTGCATTTAGTTCCCTATTCCAGAAGCAGTTAAAGTTTAAGTTTATTAGCCGAGTGACATTAACCATAAAATGTTATTTTAATGCACCCACCTAACATACGGCTAAATCATATACCAGTCGAAAGCATTTCATCCGTACTATCTTTTTTGTCTGGTCGTCAAATATTCGTACGGTGCAATTTCTGTCAAATCACAATGAAAGGTCAAGGACGGACAATTCCTCATTTTACAAGATGTTAGCATTTTTGCATATTCTGTCTTCTGAATAAAATTCTGTGTGGAAATATAAATTATTTTTAGAACAGAGACTATTAGTCAATTATCACACACACTTTAAAATATTAATGACGTATTTTTTTATAATTAATAAATAGCACCTTTTTCCAGAAATTCCTGTGAAAATGAAAAAAAAAAAAAAAATGATTGAAAAATCAAAATATTTGTCTATGGTTCAATTTGTAATCACAATAAAACCAACTAATATATTTCATTTAGTGCTAAGGCAGTTTTAAACATCTTCAAATTACTGCCAGCACGCTTCTTGCTAACCACACAGCTAATCATAACAACCCATACCGTTGCCCAAATTACCACCATCTGCAAAAAGATAGCTTTTAAACTGTTCTACGTTTAAAAAGATTGTATGTAGTCAATATTAAGTTGAATAACCACATTTAAAAAAATATGGAACGCCTCAGCTGTCTCATGTGGAACTCTGATATTACTTTATGATGTTTTATTATTACTTGATGATATTTTGTCTTTACTTAATATGGTTTTGACATTACGTAATGATGTTTTGATATAACTCAATATGGAATAGTCATTACTTAATGATATTTCGATATTACACAATATGGTTTCGTATTGACTTGATAATAGTTTTGTCATTACTCAATATGGTCTTGTCATTACTCGACGTGGTTTCACCATTATTTAATGTGGTTGTGTCATTAGTCAATGTGGTTTTAACATTACTTGATGTGAATGTGACTTAACGTTATGTAGTTGTTTCATTACATGATGTGGTTTTGTTATTTTGTAATGATGATTTGCCTATTCTTTATATGGTTTTAACATTACGTAATGATGTTTCAAAATTTGACGATTTTACACTACATGATGTGTTTGTTTCATTATTTGATGTGGTCCTGTCATTCTTTGATGTGGTTATCCCATTACTTGATGAGGTAAAATCACGTGACCAATTCGGAAAAACCTGTTCTATTTTTAGATAGATTTCCATGTTGTATGTGCCTTGGATGAGTGTGGCCATCCATCGAATTAGAGTTCAAATTAAAGTGAGGGTTACTGTTTGAGTAGAACTTTGAGTTAGTCTCCGATTCCGAATTCAAGTCATTATTAGAATTAAAGTTTTAGTTAGCATTGAGTTTCGAGTTGGACTTCAAGTTTGAGTCACATTTAAAGGTAGAGTTCTAGTTACACCATTAAATTTGAGTCACTTTTTGAGTTTGAGTAAGATTCGAATTTAAGTCTCATTTAGATTAATTAAGATTTTGAGTTGAAATTCGTGCTATCTTATATGAGTTCGTAATTAAATTTTCTATCGCGGAACAAGGACTTTTGCTCGGGATTCCGAAAAGAGGGCTCCGGGGTGGGCGTACAAAAGATAAACAATGTTACAGTATACAAAACGCAACATAGAAGTTGAAATAAAGTTAGATGTGGTGTGATTGACAATGAGACATCTATCCACCAGAGTTTAAATGCAGTGGATGTAAGAAATCATATATAGGCAACCGTACAGCCTTCAACACACCATATAGTCAGCTATAAAAGGCCACCATGCACCATGTGAAAAAATTCAAACGAAAAAACAAACGGTCTTATTTATATTTGAACAATCTACAAAAAAAATGACACACATTTATACAACGACAACAATTGAACTTCGTGCTCCTGACTTGGGGCAGGTACATAAAGAAAGTGCATGTGGCGGAGTTTAACATGTATGTGAGGGCTAAATCCTAACCTTACATCGGACTGTTACACTTGTGTAACAGCACAACACGAGAAAAAAATGTAAACTAGACAAAGTGATGCCCCGCACTCAACTCATTTAACCGCTTATACCCAAAAAATGACCAAAAAAAAAAGTTCAATTATCTTCCAAAAGAGCAAAAGATAATAAAAATAAAAACCAACACCACATGCACACCTTCAATATATGTACAAACAGACAGTAAAGAGAAAACTTCCTAGGATTCAAACTGTAGGAGGAGTTATGCGGAATAACTATATACCCATAATGGGACGGACAGACGGACGGACTTACGGACAGGGATAAAACAATATCCCCCCCCCAACTTTCAGTTGCGGTGGCATACAAAACAGTTTTATTTGGCTGACTCAATAGATCGGTATGACTGGGTAATATAAATCCATCGGGGTGATCTCGGATGCTCCAGAAAGGCACCCGCCGTGTTATTCGAGAAAGTACAAACCCAGTGATTTGGTTTTATTTGGTAGTTCACATTCAAGAAAAAAAGATGACGATATTATGGTTACGACCACTGGAACATGTCCGTCGTCACATGTGAAACAGATATTCCAAAAAGTTTATTTTTCAATTAGTGCGAGGTAGATCAGGGAATTCAATTGATTACAAATAAAAGATTGATATTTGTATAAGTTCAAATGATCATTTACGCTAAAAAAAATTCGGAGAATTCTTATTTTATAGTATTGATGCTTTGTCGCTAAGTCCGAGCCCCTCCCCGTTTCCTGTAACTTTAGTGTGAGTTGATTTGAAGTGCTTCATTTGTTAACATTAAAGTTCAAGTCGTTTGATTTGTGTCGAGCCTGCGACATCAATGTTGCGGCAGTGAGACCCAACAAACCTATATTTCGTCGTCGATAGTGGCGTCGGCGTCTCCATCTCTATTTTTTTTTTTTATTTCTATTGAGTTTAACCTTTCATTATACATGTTACTAAACACGTATGCCATTATAATTTTGTACTTTTAGAATATCATACTGTATTTGTTTACCTCAACTATTGTATCTGTATTTATATTGTATGTTTCTCTGTAAACTTGTAATTAGTTTTTAGAGAATAAAGTATCTATCTATCTATCTATCTATCTATCTATCTATCTATCTATCTATCTATCTATCTATCTATCTATCTATCTATCTATCTATCTATCTATCTATCTATCTATCTATCTATCTATCTATCTATCTATCTATCTATCTATCTATCTATCTATCTATCTATCTATCTATCTATCTATCTATCTATCTATCTA